>PVJH01050071.1:0-10094 GCA_004026705.1 Nesogale talazaci | reverse complement strand
CCCCGGGGCTCAGCCCGTCTGTACACTTCTTGAAAGCAGTGCAGAACCAGGTCCAGGAGAACTGGACCCTTCCATTTGCACCACGTCATGTTTTGATGATGCTTCAGCATCATCGGGGGATGCAGATCATGCACCTGTTAAATGGTCTTTGAGCTTGAGGACCAACAAGGATTCGGAAAGGGCTGACTCAGCGCTGTCCGGCGGATAGTCAGGTTCCTCAGTGACATTCTCATAGGGAGGCTCTTGCCACTCTCAAAGGAGGAGCAGTCACATGGCTGTGATGGGGGAAATTCCTCAGTACCACTTTCCTCTCGCACCCATGCAGTTTTCCATTTCCTTAAGACTTCCTCAGAGGGCATCCCCGTGATCAGCCTGGGCTCTTCAAAACAAAGAATCTAGCCAAGATTACATTGTTGTAAATGCCAAAATATAAGTGCCACAACTTTCTGGGCTGACCTCTCTGCCTTTACTCCAACTGGCCAGGCAGAATCCCTCGCAGAAGTCACTGATGGGATTGAACCCTGCTCTTGGGGTCAGAGTGGTACATCCAAGACTCACCCCGACAATTTGCCCCACAACACAATCCTCAATAGTTTGGATCTTGCTTAAAATACTGATAGAAAGATAAACTTATTAAGCTGGCTGATCTCTGGGTAACACTTAGGACAGCAACCAAGCCAAGAGTTGGCTCAGATCCAGATATTTTCACTTAAAACTGCAAATGCTGGGCTGAGCCCTGGTGGTGTAGTGGTTGTGCGTGGGACTGCGGCCCACTGGGATGGAGGTTCAATTCCCGCTCACAGGAGCAAAGGCTGGGCCTCCTACTCCCACCACCAGGGCAGTGATGCCTAAAAAACAAATAAACAAAAAAAAAAACCAAAAAACTGCTATACCACGTGAACTCTCAAATTCAGCAGCTACTGCAACAAAGAAAATCTGTGGTTTGCTTCAACCGGTTTTTGGATGCCAGCCCCAGCGTCTTCATTCACTGAGGCTAGTGATTCTCTCTTGACTCCTCTTTGAGATCTTCTTAGCCATTAAAAAAAAGTTTTGTAAAACAAAACAAAAAAAGTTTTGTAGCCACCTATGTATTTAAACACATTAAAAATAAATAAACTAGTGCATAGGTGAACTGGGACCCTAGTAGCAATACTTCTTTACTTACTCTTGTATGTTTCTTTCTGAATCTTCTTCCCCCCAAACAACCTCCCACCACACCCATCCTACCCAAAGTAGACACTCGATATTTTGTGAAAATTGTAATACTTTGAAATTCTGCTATGACCTGAAATTTTTTTTGTTTCATTTGTTGATTTGCTGAATTAGGTTATGAGACTTCATCTATTCGAATAACTTCTAAGCACGCTAAATATTCTTTCTTCAAACTCCTCAAGATGCTGACAGATGAGTGACGCTTTTTTAAAATAAAGTGATGCATTTCTTTGATGTCTTATTTTCTTGATGCATATACGTGCCCAGGCATGCATTAGATCATTAAACTATAATTTCCATGTAAAATACATGACCAGAGAGAGTGCTTCAAAAAGTTTGAAGATCCACTATCTTTTTTTTTTTTTTTTTTTGTCAATAATTTTATTGGGGGCTCTAACAGCTCCTATAACATTCATTACATCATTTGAATCAAGCATATTTGTACACATGTTGCCATCTTCATTTCCAAATGTTTTCTTTTCTTGTTTGTTTGTTTGGGGGGGACATCACTGCCCTCTGGTGGGAGTGGGAGGTTCAGCTTTGCTCCTGGAGAGCTGCTGTTGGATTTGAACCACCAAGCCAATAGGCTGCAGTTCTGCACTCAACCACTCTGCCACCGGGGCTCAGCCCTTCCAAATGTTTTCTAACTGAGCCCTTGGTATAAGCTCCTCTTTCCCCCTTCTTTTTTTTTTTTATATAAATCATTTTATTGGGAGCTCATACATCAAGTGTATGCAGGCCACATTTACACCCTTATTGCCATCATCACTCTCAAAACATCCTCCCTCCACCTAGGACCCCAGAACTAGCTCCCCATAGTTCCCTCCCCTACCTTCCCCCCCCCCCAAGAACCCTGAATAATTTACAAATTGTTATTATCTTTTCATATCATACACTGTCAATGTGTCCCTTCACCCACCCCCCCTTTTGTCTGCACCCCAGAGAGGAGGTCATATGTAGATCCCTGAAATTAGTTTCCCCTCTCTACTCTACCATCCCTCCACCCTCCCAGTATCACCACTCTCTCTACTGGTCCTGAGGGATCACCTATCTTAAATTCCCCATGTTTCTGACTCCAGTGTACATCTCCTGGTCTAACTGGGCTTGTCTGGTAGAATTGGGATCATGATAGTGGGTGGGAGGAGGCTTTTTAAAGAGGGAAAAGACTTTGACAAGTAGAATGCCGAGATTGTAGAGAAGCTTTTTGCAATGTCAAGGGACATGAAGAATAGAAATCTCAAAAGAAAGACAAGAACCTTACCTTTTTGTAAATCTTCCTTAAGGGACTTGACCTGCAATAGCAGAGGGCTGGAAAAGAAGGCAGCAGAGACGTGAGTGCGGGTTCGCAGGAGCAGACCACCCAGCAGCTCCTTTTGGACAGATTACCACAGGCACCCCCAAAAGAACAATACCTAAGGTGGTATCAGGACAGGGAGGGTGGCTGCGGAACAGTTTCACAGTCATCACCTCAACGCTTTTTAGAAAATAGAAAGACTTGCCCAACTCATCACTTTATCAAATCCTTGAAGGCATGAATGGGGGCAATGGTAAGTCCATGGCAGAATTCCTGCTATCCAAGTGGGGCACCCAGGCTCAGTTCCGAGACAATGCACCTCCTGCCCACGTCACTCAGGGGAGGCTCCAGGTTCTATGACGCTGGAAACCTTTCAGCAGTGTCCTAACTCAGGTTAGTAGGAAGGCCTAAAACCTACTTGCAATTATTAACTAATATAAACCCGACGTTGAATTATATGTCAATAAAACTCGTATCAGCAAGTCTACTCTGCAACCTATCGTGGGTTTCAGCAGGAGATGGGGACGGGTGGAGAGCATCTACAGGCACGTTTCTCCAAAGGCAAGAAATCACCCTGCCCCTCACGCCCCCGAGGCCAATGCCTTGGAAGCAGGGGGCTGCATGCGGCCCTTGCTCCTGGTCAGGCACTCACCTGTACTCATCGTTGGGGTGAGCAATCTCCACAATGTCTCCCAGCTTGATGTGAGGAAACACTTTGGGGTTGACAACCAGCTCGTCATCTAAAAGACAAGTCAGTGATCTCAAACAGAAGACACGGTTCCGTGGGTGTCAGGGGGCTGGATACACTCTCCCATCAGGCCCCCACAGCCCTGCTGGGCTGGAATGAGCTTTCATTTTCTACCGAGTGATGAAAGGAAAGAACCACACCAACAGGCCTTAAAGCTAAGGAGAATGGGAGGAAGAGCGCCACTCCAATGTCTGCCCTCCAGTGCTCTTCCCTGACTGCACTGCTTTCCAGGCAAACAGCAGACCCGGCTCCTGAGCCCTTCACGTCCTCAAACACCAACTACACGTGGTCTGGTACCCACGGTCATATCAGAGAAGTACAGTGGCCTAAGAACTTCCCACAATACTGCTTCCAAATGACCCTCATAAGAGACTTTTAGATTGAATAGGCGATAAAGTGACTTCCTGCCTAAGGATAGATGGCTAAAAGCCCAAGCAGATCCTACTCCCACCACCAGAGAGCAGTGATGCCCAAAACAAACAAACAAACAAACAAACAAACAAAACAACAAAAGCTGAAGCAGAAATGGATTACTGGGGCTGAGCCCCGGTGGCAGCGTAGTGGTTGTGCACGGGACTGCGGCCCACTGGGATGGAGGTTCGATTCCAGCTCCACGGAGCCAAGGCTGGGCCTCCTACTCCCACCACCTGATGGCAGTGATACCCCCCCCCAAAAAAAATGGATTACTAACTAGTTTAGTCAGGACTTTTCACCTGAAACCCACGACCTCTCACTTATCAATAAAAAATCAAGTCAAAGAACATGACATGATCTCTTGGTAAGGTAGCACCAACTCATGGCAAATCTAAAGATGTAAGTTCATGTCAGAGTTCAGTGAGACTCTCAAACAAACATACAGAAGACATGGCTTAGCATTTAATACAATTTTTTAAAAAGTAAATCGCTGTCAAGTCAATTCAAACCCAGAGTGATCCTACGAGACAGATTAGAACTGACCCACAGGGTTTCCAAGCCTGTAAATCTTTAGAGACAGCCTCATCCCTCTCCCAAAGCATGGCCAGTGGGTTCCAAGCACTGACCTTTATGTCAGTAGCGAAGCGCTTACTCACTAAGGCTCCTATATCTTGTTGTCATTGCCAGGTGCTAACAAGTGGGTTTAACTTATATCGACCCAAATTACAACACAACAAAACACTGCCTGTGAGGGGAACCAGGCCCTCACAAATAATCAGGGGTCCAGGAAGCGCAATTGTACACCCATAATATGTAAAGATTACAGTAAAGTCACAGAGAATAAGACAGGCAAGAGTAAAATAAAGGAGTCAGATGCATTTCATAGTAGCAGGCTCACCTCTGCCTCTCTTGATGGCCCACGTGGAGGTACGGAAGGAGGAGAGGGTGGGTGGAAGGAGGAAAGGAGAGAGGGTAGGAGGACTGGAGGCGAGGGCACCAGAGGACCAGGGGTAGAGGCTGGAGGAGTGGAGATTGGAGGAGGAAGAGTCTTTATTGTTTGGGGGCTATTTGGAGGCAGCCATAAGACATGCATCTTCAGTAATTACATGTATCACAAGGTGGGCAGTTATCACTGTAAAGTCCCTAAGCTCACGGGTGAGGAAACCTAACACCTGCATTTGGGGAAGGTGTGAGGGGAGGATGGGTGCTGCAGTGGGAGGAGATAATCAGGAAATGTCTGCCTCTGCAGGGAGACAAAGTCAACTGTGTGTTCACTTGAAGGCAGCATAGCTTTCAGGGGAGAATCTGTGGGAATGACATTTGTTAGTTTCCCACAACTGCCCAGTCCTGTGCCATCATCTTCACAAATGCTGTCGGAGACCATTGTTGTAGCCACTGTGTCAGTCCGTCTCATCAGTCAAAACTCATCAAAAATTCAGCTTCATGAAAGCACTGTCCATCTCCAAGTTTGTTTCCATGGTCAGTTTATCCTATACCTCCTTTAACCCCTGGAGTCTGAGTTAAACTCCATGAGCGACGACTTTAATCTGCTCCATTATGTCATTTTCTTGTTGTAGGCCTGGCCCTTTCATCAATTTAAGAATTCCTTTAAGGATAAGGAACTTCATAGTCATCTTTATTTGGGGCACAAGTATGAGTCTAATGGCTGTTATATATATTCCCACAGAAGGTACAGTATCCAGCTATGTGCTGCGTTAAACAGACACTGTTTAATTATGCACCTTAAAACAGACATTGTTTCTCTTTCTCCCTCACTCTGCCAAAAATTACTTCTCCCCGTTTCAACTCTAAGTCCCAGATCCTCATCAGCAATATGCAATACCAGCAGCATTTAAAGCACAGTATTAACGGACAAGCTTTATCCAGAATTGGGTTTCGAATACTACTGATTTATTTTTGCCCCAGTAATTATGATAGCTATAATTTTTATAGCTAGTCTGGCCCTCTGCTAACTGCTTTTTATCACTTTACTTAATCCTCACAATAACTTATGTTATAGAAACCCCTACAGGGCTGAGCCCCGGTGGCGTAGTGGTTGTGCGCGGGACTGCGGCCCCCTGGGACAGAGGTTCGATTCCAGCAGTGGGGCTGGGCCTCCTACGCCCACCGCCAGAGAGCAGTGATGCCAAAAAAAAAACAAAAAAACCCCACTACAGCAAGTTGACAGTTGATTTCTGAAGCAGAGAAAAGGGAAAGTTACATCATCTGGCTAAGTCCCTGTATCGTGAGGATGACATCAGTCCAGGCAGTGTTTCCTTCTGTTGGACACAAGGTTGCTGTAAGTTGAAACCAACTTGTTGACACTTGACACCGGCAACAAAGGAGCTCCACTGATGTAGTGAAGCCCTGGGCTGCTAACCAGTAAGTCAGCAGTTCAAACCCACTGGCTGCTCCACCGAAGAAAGATGTGTGGCAGTCTGCTTCCATAAAAATGCAAAAGCAAGCAAACAAACAAACTAACTCAGTGGTCACGGAGTCCATACTGACTCAGAGCGACCTCCTATGGGTTTCCAAGTCTGACTATTTACAGAACTAGAAACCCCAGTCTTTCTGCCTCAGAGCTGCGGGTGGTGATTTTGAAGGGCCACCAATGTGGATCGCAGACCAACTGATTTGGTGGTAACGGATTTGGTTTGGGTTTTGTACAAAGACCCCGCCCTATGGCTAAGGAATACAGAACTGAATTTTCAGCTACAAATCGACAGCTAAGGTAAATGTCAGGGAAGGTAGAAATAGAACCAGTGCTTGGGTCCCGGTTTCTTTCCCAACTCAAAGATCCGGCCCCTTCCTCTCCTGCCTGGGAGCCCAGAAAAAGCTCGTACTGTAATCTGGCCCCTCCTACGTGCCCCTACACCCATCCTCTCTCACTAGATGTGCAAATGCAAATGTCGCTTGACTTCCACACCCGGGGTGGGCTGAACGTTCCCACAACATGTACAGGGAGTATACGGCAAACGAATTTTAAAAGGGAAGGGTAGTCAGCTGGAATCATGGAGCGCTCCTCTAAAGACAGAAGTGAGAATGTGTTTAGAAGGGCCTGCATTCCCTAGTCCTACTATTCTCCCGGAACTGTAGCCTGTTGGCTGTTTCGCTCCGTTAAACGGAGGCACAAGTTGGCAGCGAGTAGTCTTCGAGACACTGAGTACCCCAGAATCCCCGCCCGTTTACATAACCTCCAGAGTTGAATCGGTACTGACCACTGCCCCCAAAGCCCTTCTTGTGGATGACCAGCTTGTAGACCTTTGTCGTTCTCATTCTGGAGCCTGGTCTTCTTCAGCTCTTCCAATCCAGGGAGACAGAAGTCATCTTACCTCCCTGGCATGGACACAGAAACAAACAAACAGAAAAAGGCTGGACTTCAGACTTCTCCTTGCAACTGCTCTGATTTGAGGCCCTGATCATGGGTGGCGGCGGAGGGCGTCTGTGCACCCAGCCTTGCATAAAACTCACACCTCCACTTGGGAGGCGGGCCGGAGAGGCAACGGAAGCCCAGGTGTGGGATTGATTCCTGCCAGCGTTAAGTCCCACCTCCCGCAACACACCCCTCGGCGAAGACCTGCAGTGCGTGGGGCTTCACCTACACCGACCGCAGGGGACAACGCCACGCATGTCCAAGCGGCTCTTCCACTCGTTCGGTGCCTGCGGCAAGGGTGGGCCCCCGGGGCCAGGGACTTGCCCAAGGTCACTCAGAGAGGAGGAGGCGCGTCCGCCGTGCGCGTCGTGCCCACCCCGTCCTGGACAAGGAGGTCGGCGGGGCTGCCTTCTCCAAACCTCGATTCGTTCGCTCTCCGTGCGGGTCCTCCCCCACCCTCCCGCCACCCCGCTCGCCCAGAGGGACCGGCTCGAACCCGGGCCTCGGCCCCTCCCGCCCAGCTCCGGAGACACTTGCCCCGCGCGGGCAGTTCCACTCACCCGCAGCTCCAGCTCCTCGCGAGCAATCCCCGGGTCCCGGGCGCCTCCTCGGGGCGCCCGGCCCACACCCCCACCCGCCCCGCGCAAGGCCCGCGTAGCTCGGTCCCGGGGTCCAACGCGCTGGCCGGCCGGCCCCGGCCACTGAACGCTCACCTGAGAACCGCGCCGCTCCGGAGGCTCCGCCCCGAGGCCCGGCCCCCTTCCCACCCACCCGCCACCAGCCTCTCTGGCCAGGCCTCCGCTTCGTCTCGGTGACCGCGCCACTTCCTCATCCGGGGCTCACGCGGGGCGGGACCTGGTGCGGAGGGCGCGCGCGCGCGCGGGCGCGCAGGCACGCACGTGCGCACGCGCACACGGGGCGCACGCCCTCTTGCTCGGTTCAGGCAGATGACGCTCACCCCCGCCTCCACCACCGCCACCGTTTCCGCCCCCTTTTCCGGCGACGTCCTCGCGCTGCTGGTTTTGTTTGAGCTCGTTGTGGCAGCCACAACGTATCGAGTCTTCCCTTTTTTGTTTTTGCTGAGCCTCGACCGCGCATGATGCCCTTTTCCAGGCTGTACTTCGGGTCCTCCGTGGTACTTTCAATATTCTTTACCAATACCCCGTGGCAAAAGAACTCGCCAGACTTCCCTCCCTGTCCGGCTTTCACGTGCCTGTGAGGCCGGTGGAAAGTACCATGGACAGCTAATGAAGCGACCAACAGCTCTGTACTGAGAGAAGTGGGGCCAAAGTGCTCCACGGCAAGACTTCGCCTTACACGGAAGGTCTGGAGAAGACACTCAGTTTAGTCACGAGGCCAGGTGGCTTGCAGGCAGCATTGTGTATTGTTCGCCTGGGTTGCACCGGCTGAGGCGGGACAGTGTATCAGCCCTGAGCTCAGCCCTGTACAGAAAAGTGAGGAATGGCGAGGGAAATGCAGGCCCAGATCGTTATTGATCGATTGGCGTCATGAGAGCTCCAGCTATTTGCCGTCATCGTTCATGGATCTCTGATTCCCTCCTGGTCATCACTGTCCTTGGTTCGCTGGTTTCTGCCAAAAACACATTCTTTCTTGTAAGGACCTTTTCACAGGGGCCACCCCCAGGGAGAACTTTAGAGGATGGGCTCAGGGGCAGATGTGGAGGAACGTTAGTGTTTAGCAGTCTCTATTAAGTCTTTGTCCGGGGGGGGGGGGGGGGGGGTCATCACTGCCCTCTGGTGGGAATGGGAGGCCCAGTCTTGGTCCTGGAGAGCTGCTGCTACTGCATTTGAACCGAAAACCCAGTGGGCCGCAATCTCGCACACAACCACTACGCCACCAGGGCTCAGCCCTCTATTAAGTCTTTTTTTTGTTTTTGTTTTTTGGCATCATTGCCCTCATCTATTAAGTCTTACATCACATACTTTGGACATTTCAGGAGAGACCAGTCCCTGGAGAAGGACATCACGCTTGGTAAAGTACAGGGATAGCAAAATAGAGGAAGACCCTCAAGGAGGTGGATTTGTTAGGTAGCCAGACAGGGAGAGGGCCTTCTCGCTCCCATGCCTGCACAAGCCCCCTACAGGAAGTTGGAAAGGAAAATCAGGTGACCATTAGCCACCCATAAAGACATTAACTGGGCATGTTCTAATTCAGGCCCCCAGCCAGGTGGGCGTTAGACCTGGGTGGCCCAAACTAGGCCCAGGTGGCCTTGATTCTGTTATTGGGATCAACCAATACCTTCTACCACCCTACCTCTGGCTACCACCCTACCCAGCCTGAGGTTTAAAATACCCTGGCAGCAGGAAGGCAGTCTCTTACCCTGCTCCTACACCAGCTGCAGTCTCTCTAGCATCAGTTCACCACATGTGGGCACACAGCCCCAGGAAGCTGCCTGTATTCCTTTGTGAGCCCTAACACAGCTTATGCATGGTTTGGCACGCTGCCATGAAATAACATATACTCTTTTGAGCCTATAGGACCTGAAACGACTCCCACCCTTCATTAAAAACTCACTAGGATTATCAACCAGGCTTTGGCACGAATTCTTTCTCGTGGGAAGCCAATAACGGAGGTCTTACCCACTGGAGAAACACAGGGGTTACAACCATGGCCTCAGGAGCCCTTGTGAGAATGGCGCGGGACTGGGCAGTGTGTCGTTCAGTGGGGTACAGGGTCGCTATGGGTCTGAACGGATCCAGTGGCACCTAACGAAAGCAGTAACGTAGGTTAAGGTTGGGGGGGTGCCTGCCTTACTGGTGATCCAACGACAGTTTTGCTTTTACAACTGCATATGGTTCAAACACCTATGTGACTGCCTGTTGGGGGCTGTGTAGCCTTGCACAGGACACTGAATTTCTCTCTTTCCAAACTCCTGCTCCTGCAAACTGGGGTAAAAAAAAATGTTTTCTCAGAACTCTGGCAGTTGAGGCTCCCCCATAATGTTACCTAACAATGTCACCAGCTCCATGATGGGCATCTCCCATGGATAAAGTGACCAGAGGGACACAATTGACCGGGGCGGGGGGTGGGGT
>PVJH01050070.1:0-10008 GCA_004026705.1 Nesogale talazaci | reverse complement strand
TTTGAACCCCTGAACTTGGGGTTAGCAACCCAACATTCTGACCCACAGTGCCAGAAAGAAAAGGTAATGCAGCACAGGAGGGAAGTCAACACAACATGGTGCAGTGTCTTCACAATATGATGACCCTGAAAAGGATGCAAGTATACAGCAGACCTGGGATCTCCTAACACTGAGAACAAGAAGAAAATGCTCCTAAATTGACCATGGAGATGATTGTACACATCTTCTTAATATAATGAGGCAATTAAATTCCCTGCTATGTGAGTTATTTGCCCAAAACAGCTATTTAAAAATGAAACTAAGAGAAAGAAGAAAGTGTCCTGAAACTGACTGTGGTGATGATTGTACAACTCTTCTTTAAATGATAAAACTATTAAATTATATGAGAGTGAATTTTATCATAAAAGCAGTCTCACTTGAACCTCATGTGTGTGTGTGTGTGTGCGCGCGCGTGCGCGCACGCGCGTGCACAACGGATGATTTAAGAGAATTGCATGAGGCTGTAACATTTTGTTTCCTGCTCAGAAAAAAATGCCTCAGAAACTGTTATGATATTGAACACATCTTACAAGGACAGCGCTACGGGAAAAACTCAAGTGTACAAGTAGTTTTCCCTTTTCAAAAAAGGTGAAATGTTGATTAAGATCAGCCCTCATTCTGGACATCCATCAACTTCCCAAATGAACAAAAACGTGGACAAATTCCTGCACTTGTGCTTGAAGACCAATGATCAGCCATGGCAGAGATGGGGAATTATCTGGACTCTCTTGGAGCTACCTTCAGAAAATTTTAACAGAAGATTTGGGAATAAGAAGGGTCGCTGTGAAATTGGTGCCTCTGGGTTCTGGCTGACCGGGAAAAAGAGAGTAGAGTGATCTCGAAGAACAGCTCTGACGTGACCAAGACCTTTCCCCAAGGTCATTATTAGTAACAAGACTAGTGCTATTCTAATGACTCTGAAAGCAAACATCAGTCAAGTCAGTGGGACACATCATTGTCACATTGCCCAATAAAAGCTTGTCAAGTGAAATCAAAGATCTAAACGGTGCTTGTTTGTTTGTTTCTCCAGGTCAGACAATTAATCAAGCTTTCTATTTAGAGATCCTGAAAAACTTGCATTACAGTGCGCAACTAAAAAAAAAAAAAAAAAGGCCTGATTTGTGGCAGGCGGGGGACTGGATTGTTCACACAGACATTTTAGTGTGCAGTTTTTAACAAAAACAGCATGCCTCTCTTGCCTGCACACCTGACTCACCTGACCTCACTCTGTGAGACTTCTTTTTGTTTCTGCAAGTAAAGAAGGACAAGAAAGGAAAGCAGTTTGACTACATTGAAGAGGTGGGGGAAGAAACAAAAACAAGGGAAGTGCTGTCAGCCATCCAGATGACTGAAAAATGTTTCCAAGAAAGGAATCACAAATTTGACAAATGCATTCAGTGTAATGGAGAGTACTCTGAAAGTGATAAGGTTGCTTTGTAAAAAAAAATTAAATTCATAGTGTTGAAAAAAATACAAAAGTTTCCCAAACGTTAATACACTCTCTCCATACCCTAACAACCCCAGTGTAAAGAAGAGGCACTGTAATTTTTAGCATGGAAGCACCGGTATTTCACAGCATTCATATTAGTAGGACCAAATCAGCATCTTACTGGGTAATCAAGGACTTCACTGACCTGGAAAAAGTCCTACTCGCAGGTATTCTCACAGTGGCATTACCACATATCTCTCACACTTCTTTTGGAGACAATGTCAGTGCTGAGCTTGGTAGCCACATTCTGGTTAGCGGCAAGCTCGCAGGAGAAGGGATGACATTTACTGAGCACTTGACTCCAGCCTCTATTATTTCTCCTCATTCTCCTGCCAACCTTGTAATGTAGCCATCACCCCTATTTTATGTTTTAGGATACTGAGATCCAGAGAAGTGAAAAGACTTTTCTAGAGTCACATGACAAGTGATTCGAAGTCATGTTTCTTGACTATACCAGGACACCCCAAGTATTTATTACAGGAAAAAGATAATTGAAAGGGAAGAATCTAAGGGTGGGGAGGGGTAAAGGGAAGAGACTAAATGGAACAGAGCAAGAAGGGATAGAACTCACTGTGGTCATCTGTCCATTGGACAATCTCCTTGTCTCTTCCCTGCGAATAGCAACATCTCACTATGCAATTTAGCATGCATTTTCTCACAATCGTCTCAGAAACACTTGGGAGTTGGTACCATTCCTCTTTCACAGGTTGAGAAAGTTTGCGCCTAGAGAGGCCAAACAACTTTCCATTCGAGCACACAACTAACTCAGAGGGAGCTGTGGGGGCTCCATTCAAGGTTTGTGATCTCTGAGTCCAAGGTCCTGTGGCAGTTACATAGTCTGTTATCAATTTGAGACTTAAGAGTGAAGAGGTGGAGTTTAGCTTGTCAATAAGGTAACAGGTAGGTGACGTCTTCTGGAGGCCACCAAAGAGATTACATTCTCACCGGAGGTAGGACACTCGCTCATGTGCCTGCAAGGCATTCCTCTTGAGAAGACACATGGAGCTACACTACAGCCTTGAAGCTGAAGGAGCCACGTGAAGACCCCTGCCAGCATTGAGATAATTGTAGTGCCATTGCATCCACAAGACTTTCCACCCACTGCCCTGTGATCTTCCTGCATTTGACATCATTGCCTGTATTGCATGAATCCGAAGAGGAATTTATAGATTGGTATCAAACATGGGCTAACATCTGACTTATCGACTTGATCTAGAGTGGACTGGGATGTTTCTTCAATATTCAGTTGCTCTTGTATATCAAGCTCTTTCTTATACATATATGAATGTCTCTGGATTTGTTTCTCTAGTCTCCCCAGACTAACACAGTCCTTGCCCTACACCCAAAAAGAGATGTACTGCCTTGTTGCAATGGTGCATAACAGCCATAGTCAGAAAAGAAGCCGGAGTCAGTCATTTAGCTAGGCCTGTTGACATTATAAACTCCTGAGGGACAAGACTGGGACGATTTACAGAATATTTGCAGCTCCCTGTCCCTGGAGAGTCTAGTTCTTAAATGTTTCCTCCTTCACATTAACATGATCCCAATTCTACTGTAAAAATGCGTCTACACTGGAGGATGTACACTGGGACAGATAGGAACTGGAAACACGAAGAACCTAGGACCAGTGGTGAGAGTGGTAATACCAGGAGGGTGGAGGGAAGGTGGGGGAGAAAGGGGAAACCGATTACAAGGATCTACGTATAATAACCCCCTCGCTGGGAAATGGTCAACAGAAAAGTGAGTGAGGGGAGACATCGATCAGTGTAAGACATGGAAAAATAATGATTTATAAAATATCAATGGAGATGGGGAAGGGGAGAAAATGAGGAGCTTATACCAGGGGTTCAAGGCAAAAGCAAATCTCTTGAGAATGATGAGGGCAACAATGTACAAATGTGCTGACTCAAGGGATGGATGTCTTTATTGTGATGAGTTGACTAATGAAATGATTTTTTTAATACATGCACACAAAAAATAGAATATGGAAGGAGTACAGAGTCACTATACCAAAAAGATTTGATCCATGCTTAACCATTTCCAGGGGTAGACTATGATTAAGAACTAACGATATTGAAGGAGTGTGTCCAAAATGTATTGAAAGCACTAGCAAAAGAGAAGGCTCCGAGAATTGAGAGAATGCCTAGTGAAATACTTCAGCAAGCTAATGCAGTGCTGGAAGTGCAATTAATCAATGCTGAAAAATCGAGAGGACAGTTATCAGGCCAACCAAATGTCAGAGACCCACTCCAAACAAAGATGACCCAAGAAATAAGAAATCATTGAACAGTATCATTAATATCCCATGAAGGTAAAATTTGGCTAAGGATCCTTTTTAAATGGTTGCAGCAGTACATCAACAATGGTCAGCTGCCAGAAATTCAAGGCCGATTCGGAACAGGACCTAGACTGAGGAACGTCGTGGTTGATGTGAGATGGATCTTGATGGACAGCAGAGAATGCCAGAAAGATAACTTACTGTGTTTTACGATGCAAAGCCATTCAACTATGCGGGAATGACTTGGGGAAGAATGGAGATTTCAGAACACTTAATTATGCTTATGTGGCACCTGTATAGACCAAGAGGCAGCCATACAAACAGAACAAAGGAATAGCAATTGGTTGAAAATCAAGAAAGATGTGCATCAGGCTCGTATATCCTTTCACATTACTTATTGACTTGGTATGCTCAGCAAATAATCTGAGAAATTGGACTATCTGAAGAAGACTACGCTGTCAAGATTGAAGGAAAGCTCATTAACAATTTGGAATATGTACATGACAAAATCTTGCTTATGAAAACAAAGGGGTCTTGAATGATTTACTGGTCAAAGGTCAAAGAACACAGACTTCTGTGTGGATTACAGCAAAGTGTAAAGGAAACCAGACTCCTCACAACGGGACCAATGCACAACATTATAATAAAAAGGTTTAAGCTGTCAAGGATTTTCTTTTATTCACATCCACAACCAAAGCTCATAGAAATCACTAGTCAAGAAATCCAATGTCACATTGCATGGGGTAAACCTGCTGCACAAGGTCATTTTGACGAGCAAAGATGTCACGTAGAGCATTAAGGTGGGGCTGGCTCAAGCCATGGTATTTTAAATCGCTTCAGATTCACTGTGAGAAAATAAGTTTCTATGTGCTAAAGCCATTCTCTTGTGGTATTTCTGTGACGGCAAGTCTAGGTAATGAAGACAGACACCAACAGCAGGGTACCAGCTGCTAGGATGAAAGCGGAGGAGGCCGGTTCCTCCCGTCCCTCTGGTGGCCAGAAGTGGTACTTGCACTGTGTTTGACTTCAGAGTCCCAGTCAAGGAACTGAAGGAAGGCACTTTACCTCTCATGGTGAGTCCAAGCGATGGTTTCCTAAGCAACGGGATAAGAGACCCCAGGTCACATAGATATCCCTTCCCTTGAGAGGCCATCTCTGCCCCCCGGACTATCTGTTAGGATCTCCTGATGACAAGACTTCCACGCAGGACCATGGCGTCAGTCCCAATTTGCATCGACCCTTTGGGGCAGGGTGGAACAGCCCCCTGACAGTTACGGAGGCTGTACGGACTTAAGAGAGCAGAAAGCCTGCCCAGTGTGATAACCGCTCATGGCTTCCATCAGACCTTGGTGTTCTTTAATCGCATAATTCTCGGAATGCTTAGTGCCCCTGAGTGGCGCCAATAATTAAAAACTCAGGTTAACAAATCAAGTCTACCCCCTGAAACAATGGCAATCGAAAACCTTGCTTGTGACGCGCGCTTACCTCTACTCTCACACAAAGGGGGTGTCCGGGAGTCAGAGACATCTTGAGGGCCAGCGGTGACGCGGTTATCCTCTCAACGCTCCCCTCTACGAAGAAAGCTGTGATTCCTGTTACTTTCTACGCTTCCAACATATCATCTGTGCCCAAACTCTGTTTATTTGAAGGAAAGCCTAAGAGCGTCAGGCTCCACACACCACGGAGCTAGGGCTCGAACCCATGCCCCAGTGCCCAAGGAGAGAAGCCGGGAAGCGGTCTGACAGCAAGCACCCGCCTGGCTGTGTCGTGCTTGCTGGCGTGTGGGCCCTCACGGACAGTGGCATGACGGGAGCCTCGGAGAGCGCCGTGGACTCCTGCCCCACTCGCATGCACCCCAGCAGACAGGCCTGCTCGCATCACGTCCCGCTGGGGTCCTGCTTTCTCCTCCGCCTGAATAAAAGTTAATCTTCGATCTTCCCATATATTCCAAGGTAGTTAATGTTATAACAAAGGTTTGTAACAAAGTTTTCATGGGGCAAATGATAAAATCGCTAGGGCTACGCCTTAGCAGCTCCAGGGAGCCTTCCCAAAGGAGCAAAAGTTGGATTTGCAATAGATAGGGAAGGAAAAGTTGTTTTGCCACAGTCTGTCCCAAGCAGAGAGGGGCAGCAGGCGAAAAGATATAAAAGCTCAGAAGTGGGAAAAGCCAGCGTTTCCTGAAAGGCAACCTGGAAGAGGTGAGCTGGAGTGAGGTGAGCGTCTTGACTGAAGGATAGAAAGAGCAGAACGGTAGGCCTTCTGTCTCTGTGCTGGGACCTGCCGGGGAAATGTGCAAGGCCACAGGTTTGTCTTCAGCTTATTGCCGGTTTAGAAAGAGACTGTTAAACTGATTCCCTGCTTCCTCAGTGATCTCACCCATCGCCTAGAGATGATTTGCATGACCTCCAAGCAAAGGCAGAGAGGAACTAAGTGCTGAGATTACTGACGAGATTAATTTCTCTGAATGGGGCCAGTTCCCCCCTCCCTTTTTTTTTTTTTTTTTTTTTTTTTTTGCACAGAGAGCAGTTCAATAAATAATTAATGCTTGTTAATCTTTTAGCTATTTCTCCCGCTGTAAAAAATTAATTGGTCTTCCATCATCCATTGCATTGTAACCTAGAGGTATTTGGCCCTGGTCCCCTGCCCTGCTGAAACATGCTTCTCCTAATCCTTGCTGGTTGTGTTGGTGACAGTTGGCGGTCCTGCCCAGCCTCCGGTTCACAGCGGGAACAGGGGAGGCACAGCAGGGCAACAGCCCCTCTAGGAGAGGTCTACACAAACACACTCTCTTCCCCCAGTGGGAGAACCTGTACACGCTGATCCTTACATCTCCTCCTTAATGCCTAAGAGTCCCACATGTTGGGCAAAAGAAGTGGAGCAAGATTAATGACTGGGTGACGGACTAGCACCATTTCTCTCCAGGTCTCAGAACAGGGCAGTGACGGGACTTAGGGTTTCATTCCGATTTTTGTCACTGATTCGTGCCTCAGTGTGCCCGACCAGATTCACAGGGGGCAAAGTGGTAAGGATTGAGTAGGGAGGATTTCTCCGGCCTCTGTGACTACAATTTTCCCTCCTTTAAATCAGAAAGCAAGTATGCCACCTCCTCCAGGAAGTTCTCCTACGCTAAACCAGCTTGACTGCCCCTCCTCTACCCTAATGCTACATTCAAGCTCCTCATTGCTCTTTGATAATGGCTAAGTTCTGTTGATGACTAGTTTTTTGTTTGGTTTGGTTTTTTCCTTATTAGAATATAGGGACCAGGCCCGCTCTTCAGTAAACATGCCAAATAGCTATATGTGTCTCAAGACCTACAGAATAGTCGGGGCATCGACTGGAGGGATCAGTGAGAAGCTCAGTAGGCCCTTACAAGTCCTCCACACGCCTACCACTGGGAAGACCTGCAGCTCTGAGGGAAAAGCCTGGGGAGGCATTATGTTTACGTCTCAAGTATGCTATGTTTAAGTGGTGCCCCTTAAGCTCTCTGTGCCTGAAACCCCCAGACTTTAGCTCACGAATGTAAACTATAGAGGAAACAGTAAGTGAATGTCATGGTTTATTGTGCTCATCATTTATGTGAACTCTGACTCTGCTATCTGGTCTACACTCATCCTCAGAGATACCATCCTGTGCTCACCAGCTCTCCCTTTTCGCTTCCTAAGGTGATTGATGTAGACGACTCTCATGCTCACACCCATCCTCATTTCACAGGTAAGAAAACGGGGCCCAAAGAGCGAGTGCAACTGATGGGAGATTGCAAGGCTCCTGGGGCTTAATCAAGACCTCGGCTTCCTGACTCCATAGCTTCTCTGCCATTTCCTAAAAATTATATACTTTTTGAAATCATATAAGTTTCACTGAAATTAATATTACTTTCCTAGTACCAAGTTCTCATCTAAGAAGTGTGTGGGGAATTATCTGACTTACTCCTCATACATCTCTTTGTGGTTGACATAGTTACTATTCTCCCGGTATAGACAAGATCACTGGAGCACTGAGAAGGTTGCACAGCAAGCACAAGTGAAAGCCATCTTCTAAATTATCCCAGAGCTTGGGGTTTTAACTCACTATGCTCTTCTGCCTATGTGATCTGCTCTTCCACAGTTTGACTCTCTCTAGGAAAGAAATATTTTTTAAAATTGCCATATGAGTCAGAAGGTTCACTGAAGAATAAGGGTGGTTTCCTGCCCTCGAAAAGTTTGTGATCATTCTTTTCACCTTCCTTTCCCTTCACTCAGCTAATACCAGAGATAGATCAAATAAGGAAATGTCTTAGAGATAATGGGAGGTACATTTTTTCTCTATCTGTAGGACGAGTTTAAAATATGAGAAGATTCAGAGCAACATTGTTTTTAATAGTCAGTTGAAAGCACCGAAGTGTTCATGAGCAGATAACTGTTGTATATCCAGTGGGCTAGTATTCAGACACACAAATGAATGAAGCACTGAGAGATGCTACAACATGGATGAATCTCAAAAACATGCTGAATGAGAAAGTCACACGAAATGCCATCTATTGATACAAAATGTCCAGAGTCAGTACATCCATTGAGAGAGAATCACGTAGTATTCTTTCTCATAATCGGCAGTATGAGATCAGCAATATCATGTATTCTAAAAGAAGATGGGTGTTTTCCATGCGCTGGGAGCAAAGAGGACTGGGAAGGGACTGCTTACTGGGTCGGAGTCTCCTTTCGGAATGGTAGAAAACCTTTTGAGGTGGCGATTACACAACATTATCAGTTTACTAAATGCCATCGGATTGTGCACTCTGATATGGTCAGCTCTAGGTTATGGGAGATTCGTCCCAAGTAGACACAGACTCAGGATTAGGTTGAAGTCAAAAGAAGCAGTGTGGACTTGTAGCAGTGCAGGGTGGTCTTGGTGAGGGGAGCGACGGGCACGGTCAACGTCAAAACCGAACTTGCTACCGTGGAGTCAAGGCTGACTCATGGTGACCTTCAGGGGGTCTCTGAAATCGTAGCTGCTGACGGGAGTAGAAAGCCCAGTCTTTCTCTCGAGGAGCTGCGGTGGTTTGGAACTGGCAACCATGCGGATTGCAGCCCAACTCATGACTATAAAGCCACCAGGAACAATGCTGCTTTGGAGGGCTGCATTCATTGCAGCCGAACTGGAGGTCGAGGCTTGGGGGAAATGTGGCTTATGTATGGAACAGCAGTGGTACATCAGTGGTAAAATCTGTGTGCACCTGGCATTCTGTCCCCCTCAATGCCACTCCAATGCAGCCACCACCCCTCTGTCAGTGGACGCTCGTGTGCTACTATGATGCTAAACTTTCGCCAAGTCTCCAGACTGAGACAGACTAAGAAGAAAGCCTGGTGATTCCCTTCCAAAAATCACCCAAGGAAAACACTCAGAATCACAACAGTCTACTCTTGACATAGAGAATCGCCACACGGAGAGGACTGACTAGCAAGAGCATGTTCTAAGTTAGACTGGACCAGTTGGATTTTTAAAAACCTTTCTGGTCACCAGATCAAATATAGGACAAGCTTCATGAGCAACACCAACATCTCTTCTCAATTCTGGCACCACACTCCACGTTTACCGACCGCTGCGTTGTAGTTGTGCCTATGTGCTAGCTACGGGAAGTTGTTTTGAGTCTTTGCATTCGACCCGTGAGTCCTAAGCTCATGTGAACATTAGAGACACCTGGGATGCTTATTGAAATACCTTATTGAAAATACCTTGGTTCTTTTCCACTCCAGCCCCACTAAATTATAATCCTGAGGGTGGGGCTGGAATAATGTACTTTCAATCATCTCTCAGTTAATTCTTGTTCAGTCAGTATGGGCTGTGCATTGGTAGAATTCTGTTTGCTCTGTGACCTGGGGAAGAACCTTCAGCCTATGTAAATCTTCATTCCTCATCTTTCAATTGGAGATGATAGCTCTGCCCTGTTTACCTCAGAAAGTTTCAGTGAATGGGGCCACATGCAAAGGGTTTTGTCAAGTCTAAACAACTAATGAAAAAGAGAAAACTATTGTTATCATCATAGAGTGGCATGGGAATCCTCTTCTGTTTTTGACCTCTAGCCCTTGAAGGCTGTCCACTTCTGCAGAGCACATTCAGTACCAATGAGTCTATCTCCTACTCATGGGGACCTTATATCCATCATGCTCAGTGATTCAGGGAGGGTCTCTACCTTCTATGTGGTATCTGCTCACTATAAAAAGGCATG
>PVJH01050069.1:0-10019 GCA_004026705.1 Nesogale talazaci | reverse complement strand
TGCAGGGGCCACCCAGCCACCAGAAGACATTCCGCTTCTCTGCCAGGGGAAGTTGGAGACGCGAGGTGAGGGTGGGGCAGGCAAGGCAGGCCCAGTCCGCAGCATGCTTTCGCTGGTTGTCACTGGGGAATTTTGTATACGCGACCCTGACAGCGAAAAGACGCGGACATGAAGGAATCGCGGTGTTCGAGCCTGTGCATACCCGATCCGGTCCCCTGGGCTCACAAAATCAGTTCTGCCATCTGTGATGTGAAGCTGCTCTGTCCAGCGCCGTCTCTGAAATGGGCTCAGGGGAGCAGCCACTTCCTCTGGGCCTGAGACACGTCTAGGTGTCCTGTGTGCGCAGGGCAAAAAAGATGGAAGTGACCATGCCTTTCATGTTAATCTTACATTGAGAGGAGAATATGTCGGGTCACATACACTGTCAACACGAATTTGAATGGTTGTCACCAAAAAGGGGTGGGGGTGGGGGCTCATAACTGGGTTAAGCACTGGGCTTTGAACCAAAAGGTTGGCGGTTCAAATCCACGAGCCACTCTGAGAGGGAACAATGACACGGTCTGTCTTTGTCGAGATGAACAGCCTCAGAAGTCCTGGGGAGCGGGTCCACACTGCCCGAGAGGGTGGTGGAGAGTTGACTTGACTGACCAGCAATGGAGTGGAACTTATTAAAAAATGACAACAGTTTCCATTGAGTTAAGTCTGACCAAGAGAGACCTTGTCAAGCGGGATACAACCACTCCCTCATCTTTTCCCTCTCTGTCCGCCGATGGTTTCAAACAGCTGACCTGGTGGTTGGCACTCTGCCGAGGAACCAAACCCCCCAAAACTCCCTGCCATCAAGTCGATTCAGTCACAGCAACCTTGTAGGGCAGAATAGACTTGCCCTGATGCCGTCAGTCTTCATGGATTTGAACGACTAACGGTGCCCGTTAACAACCCGGTGCCTACAGCCCACTCCACCACCAGGGCCCTTTGAAACGTGATGGCTTCGAATGAAGTCAACCAACCAGTGGCTGTGGAGTCTCTTCCGACTTGGACTAGAACTGTGCTCCTCAGAGTTGAAGTTGTCGGGAGTTTTCCAAAGGTGGATCACCAGGCCTTTCCTCCAGTGCACCTCGGGACCCCCACATCACTGCCATCGAGTGGATGTCGACGTGCCGAGGACAGAGTAGCAGTGCCCTGCGGGTTTCCGAGACTCCCACTCTGGGTGGGAGAGCTGAGGAAGGCCCTCAGAGAGATAGCTCGGCCCTGCGGCTGCAGCGAGGGGTTCAGTGGAAGGGGGGCAGGAGGGAGAAACCGTGCTGTGGTCCATCCGGTTGTGCGTAAGCCGCCGTGGGTCGGGGCAGAGCCGCCCCTGTGGGTTTCCGAGACAGTGACTCTTCACAGGAGGAGGAAGCCCCGTGCGGTGGGTGGTGGTTTCTCACTGCGAATCTGGACCTGCTTTCCCACCAGGGCCTGTATGACTGTGCTGTCTTTGCTGGCAGTGCCTTCAGCTGGTCTCTAGCACGCTTTCCTTGGGGACGAATGACCACCGGGCATAGAGGGCCCCCAGGAGATGTTCACAGCGACTTCCCCTGGCTTCCCCTCCACTGCTCGCCGAGAGCCAGGCTTCTGCCAGCCCTCCACTTGCTTATCTCCCCATTCAGGATTGATGACAGCCAGAGGCCCCTTCCTGGGAGGTCAGTGCTGTCTCAGCACCAAGAGAGTTCAAGCAGTTCTCCAGAGGAGGAGGGCCTGCCAGCCGTCAGAGACACACTGGCCAGTTGACGACGGTCGGCCCTGGTGGTGAGTTAACCACCTCGACAGCATTTGTCCCTGCTGGCTTTCTGGGGCACCTTGGTGTTTAAACAGCCTCCCTTTACAAGGCTTTTAATCTGGACTGTCCTGTGAGAGGCACAGGCGCTCTTCCCTCTGCCCCGAGAAATGGACTCTCGATCTTGTCGCCAGCAACCCTGTGTCTTCAGGGAGAGCTGCCATCGACACCTGCCACGCGAGGCTTGGCCATGCCAGGTGGCTTCTCCACACTCCTCCGACCTGCTGACAAGCTCTGTGGCATTGGTGCAGTGCGGAGACCCGCGGATTGTACTCTAGCAAAGTAGGGCGTCCTGGGGGGAGCCATGGGGGAAGGTGTGTCAGCCCACCAAATAGAACCAAACTCACTGCCATCGAGCCGATGCCAGCTCGTAGCAACCCTGCAGGGCAGGGTACAGCTGCCCCTGTGGGTTTCTGAAACTGCAACTTTACGACAAGAGAAAAGGGGGTTATTTTTCTCATGGGGAGCGGCTGGTGCTTTTGAACCACTGACCTTGCAGTCAGCAACCTAGCACATAACCATGATGTCACCGGGCTCCTAGGCCCTGGGCGGCACAAGGGTTCATGTGGGATGCCAGCGGTTGGAGTCTGCCCAGAGGCCGTCAGAAGAAAGGCCTGGCTGTCCTGCACCTCAGGAGTCCGCATGTGGAATCCTGGTGGGCCACAGCCCTCTTGCATCCCGAGCTCTGCCAGATGGGTTGCAGTGGCCACAGGACAGCCCTCGGCCGTGGCTCCATGCGTGTCACCAGAGAGCTCTCATGCAGGGCCCTCTATAGATGGACACGCTGCAGTCGGTGCTCCCTCTGGGTGGTTGTGATGGATGCTGCAGGGTCCGAGTCGCTGCTTTCACGTGGTGGAGTTGCTGGGTCCGGTCAGCGTTCCCCGGTGGCGTAGTGGCTGATGAGTGTGCCGCTAACCACTTGGTCGGCAGTTCGAAACCACCAGCCGCTTCTTGGGAGGAAGATGAGCTTTCTACTCCTGTGAAGAGTTTCCTGGGGTACGGCCAACAGGGAAGTGAGTGAAGGGACACATTGGACAGTGTATGTTCTTGGCAAAGTAATAACAATTTAAATTATTAAATAATTTAAACCCTTAAATTATTAAGGGTTCATGGAGGGGGGGAGGGAAGGGAAATATGGAGAGCTGGTACAGGGGGCGTTTGGCAGTCATGTGCTTATGTTAATTTTATGATTGAGATGTAGGGGTGGAGTCTAGCCTGTTAATCTGGAGATAGCCATTGAGTAGCCAGTGAGGCCTCCATGTGGGCATGGCTGTCTCCTGAGGCTTCTGGGAAATCTTGTGATATTTCCCTCATGAAGATGAGAAGCTGTCTTCCCCAGTTGTTGGGAGTTAGTCTCAGAGACGATGAATCACGGACAAGACAAGATGACAGCATCTGAGGAGCCGGAGGAGAAGCCACACGGCCCTGCCCTGATGGAACCAGACCTCTGAAGCTGGAGAAGCCCTGGGGAGACCCCTGTCAGTGCTGAGTTGCTTCTATCACCACTGGATGCTGTTGACAGACCCTGAACCCTAGAAGCGAGGAACCATGAGGGGACCCCTGCCAGCGCTGGGACTCTGCACCCACTGGCCTGTGACTTTGTGAGTCGGAAGGAGACATTATAGACTGGTATTGGACATATGAGCTAATATTAGACTTGTGACTTTGTACTGGACTGGGTTGGGATGCTTTCTTAATGTCCTATTCCTCTTATATATAAACCGTACCCTTATATCCATATGCGTGTCTATGAAATTTGTACCTCTAGTCTACCTGGACTAACTCAGGGCCTAAGTGGAGGGAGGATGTATTGAGAGTGATGATGGAAACAAGTGTGCAAATGTGTTCTGCGTATAATTGACATAGGTATTGGGGAGGCCGTGAGTCAACATGGGTTTCATGGTAGTGAGTGTTTGGGGCTTATTCAGTCATAGTTGCGAGGAAGCTCGGAACCTCGTAGCGGGTTACGGCTTGGGTCCACTCACCATAAGGTCCCAGCTTGCTGTTACTCACCACCTTCAGCAACCCCGGTGAGTTTCCGAGACTGGAACCATTTAAGGGCACAGAAAAGCCCCATTCTTCTCCCAAGGAACCGCCATTTCCAACAGCTGACCCCGTGGATGGCAGGCCAGGGCCTCCCCAGGGTCCCGACGTACAGTGACCCAGGCACAGCAGGATGAAACCCATCCGGCCCTGCGTCCTCCTCCCAAGTGCTCTCATGTCTGAGCCCGCCGGAGGCAGCCTCTGGGTCCATCCGCCTCCTTCTGGGCCTCCCGCCTTTTCACTGCCCTTCCACGTCACCAAGCATGATGTCTGACCAAGGACGAGAGGCCAAGTCTCACCACCCTTGCCGCTCAGGTGCCCTCTCTCTGGCTGTGGGTTCTCCTGGCACCACCGTGCTCACACCTTCCACACCGGGGTCTGCCTGTGTGAGAGAACTTGGGCCTTGGCCATGTTGAGCCCCTAGGCTGTTGAGGGAATAAGGAACCGTGACTTTCCCTCCATTCAGATAAGGTGGGGCGGGGCGGGGTGGCGGGGGGCCGTTGTACTCGGCATTTCTTGGGTGCGTTATTTCCCTCTGCAGTGTATCCTGGCTGTCCTGATGGTACCCTGGGTTAAGTGTTGGGCTGTTCATCATGAAGTTGGCAGTTCAAACCCACTGGCTGCTGTGAGAGAGAAGGGGAAGCCCGCTGCTGCTGCTGCTGCTGTAGAGATTTAGGACTTTGGAAATCCATAGGTGCAGTTCTGCTCTGTCCTGCAGGGTCATTTCTCTGCTGGAATCGACTCTTTGTCAGTGGGAGTTTTCGGGGGTATATCAGGGGAGGGGGTGTCTTTTAAGCCAAGGAAGAATTAAAAACTGATGCCTGAAAATGAACTGACCGCTGCGCCGGTTCATTTCAGAGCACAATTTGAAAAAGCGCACTGTGCTGAAAAATGCAGTGATTGTGTGGCGAGGGGAGACGGTTTTTGTAGGCCTGCGATAGCCAGGGCCTGTGGGTCGGGACAGAGGTAAATGCTTTTATTGTTTGGTCGTGTGGTGCTGCGAGGAAGTTGTGGATGGAGATCAGAGCCCAGAGGCCAGTTTTCCATACGTCTGAGCCCACGCCGGCATCGGGCTGATGTACAAAAAGCTGGTGCTTTCATCTGGAAGCTTCCATCTGCCTCTCATGAGGCCAGCGTCCTTCAAGCTCCCTTCCAGGCACAGCAGCACCCTCACCTGACCTGTCTGAACTTTGACCCCATAGTGCTGTTCGGGAAGCTAGGTCCTCCCTTACCCAGCTTCTGGTTTGCTATCACGTGTCCACGGAGAGTTTCTGACCATGCGCACACCGTCCCTCTCAGCCGGTTGAATTCTTGACCCTTCTGGGGATGCTGAAAGGAGTCCCTGGTGAGGCAGGTGGTGACGGCGCCTGACTGTGAACCAGGAGGAGGGAAGGGTCCAGGCCACCCTGCGGTCCCTCAGAGGAAAAGCCTAGAGAGATGCTTCTGCAGCACCCACCAGCAAGAGAGAGACCCTGCGGCGAACGTCTGTATTTTGCCCGGATGGCAACTGGCAGACCCGTTTGTGTGCACGTTTCTGTATAGACATGGATTTTCGTTTCTTTGGGCATTAGAATGGCTGGGTTAGGTGTTGGGGCTGCTGGCCAGAAAGCCAGCGGTTCGAAACCACCAGTTGCTCTGCTGGAAAAAAAGGTGGGGCTTTCAACTCCCATCACTCTGCTGCCCAAGAGCGCTCTAGACGGTTGGAAGGCAAGACGTTCACTTTGAGGAACAGGATATTTTTCACTTGCCTCCTTTGCATGTGGAAGTTGCACAGGCAGTAAGGCGGACAGAGGTGAAGATTCGAGGCATTTGAATTGTGGTGCTGGAGAAGAATATTGGAAAGTACCTAGGACAGATGGATGTGTCTCTGGAAGAAGTAAGGCCTGAGTGCTCCTTAGAGGCCAGGAAGGGGAGACTTCTTCTCACATACTTCCACGTGCTGTCAGGAGAGACTGGCCCTGGAGAAGGACAGCGTGCTTGGTCAAGTGGACGGGCGGTGAGAAACAGGAAGACCTTCGATGCGATGGACGGACACAGTGACTGCAGCCATGGGCTCTGGCATGGGAACACGTGGGAGGGTGGCACTGGTCCGGGCAGGATTTGGACCTAGATCCTTGGTACCCAACAGCGAGCTGCAGTCTCAGAAACCACAGGGGCAGTTCCTCTCCATCCTGTAGGGTCAGACTCGACTCAGTGGCTGTGAGTAGAGTGACTTTATGTTTGACCTTGTGAGAAACTGCCTCACGGCACCTTTTTCCCGTTCCCAGAAACAGAGCCAGTTTCTCCACACTCTTCACCAACACTTGTTGTTACCTTTCTTTTTTTAATTGTGGTTGGTGATTTTAATCTTAAGCGCACATTTTAATTTGGCAAATATGACATCATAAAAACACCGAGCTGTCATGACTCTGTAAGGGCAGGACTTAATCCACACGCATGCACGCTCAGTGAGAAATAGCTAGTTTCCAGTTTGTTCCTTTTGACTTCCGATTGTGTTCTTGGGCCGCTGATTAAGTAGCAACAGACGCCTCCCTGTTTTCCCAAACAGATGGTGGCCAGATCATGGCAAGAATTCCGCCAAGCCTCTTATCAGTTTTTCTTTATTTGTAGTTGAAGATATTTCGGTTCTGGTTGGAAGAAGAAAATAAAGCCCAACCACTTACTCTTGTCAAAGTAAGGAAAGGCACTAAAATAAACTCGAGGAGGTAAGAGACAGCACGTGTTCAGCTTTCGTTCTGCGCGAATGCAAACATCTCGTGAATGACTTCTTTCTCTTGTCATTTCTGCCCGTGCCCCCTGCTGCTTCCACTCCTGGAAAGGCTGGGATGGAGTTGTAAACCCATCTGCGTTGCTCTGTGTCCTGTATATTCTCCACTCGTTGAGACCTCGTTGGTCTGGAGGGGTTTTCTTTACTTGATGAAATCGACGTGTCCTTTTCACCTGGGCTTACCGCTGAATCCTGCCTTGGGGGACTGCTCCTTATCTTACACACTGCACCCCCAAGAAACACAGAGACAAGGAAAGGCAGGCACTGAAAGAGGGAAGTAGGTGTGATTTATAGACGGGTGGATGGAGGTCTTGGGTGGCCCCTTGATGTCAGAGTGTCCTGCCTCTGCGGTGGTTCACTTCTAGACCTACCCAGCGGAATGACAAACTGATTGCTTTGCCTGGTCCCAACCAGTCCTGGGGTGGGGGGAATGACAAAGACTGGGATGGAATAGCCATTCCAGCGATCCCTCTTGCATTGCACAATCTCGGGGTCATACTCTCTCAGGGGCTCCTCAGCTAGCCTGGCCTGTATTTAGGTCCTTAAGGGAATTTGTCATTGCATTCTGCAGTGGGGTACCACCTCGCTCTCCTGGTGTCTGGCTTGGCTAGGCCAGCGCTCCAGTGGGCAGCTTGTCTGTCGATTCGTTTCCTCTTTGACTCTTCGGTTTCCTTTTCTCGCTTGTTTTCACAGAAGTAGAGACCCCTCGTTGTGTCTTAGATGACCCCCTCCACACCTGTGAAGACCTCGCACACTACAAACCAAACAGCATAGACTTTACAGACTAACCTGTGACCTGACATGTCCCCAGCCTGGCCCTAAGCCCTGAAGCCGAGTACACGGATCCTGTGGGACATTTGGTTTTTGTCTGAGAGGGATCCCTGATACTGCTCCCACCTGCTTCCTTACATATGTCAGTATCGACACAGCACATGCAAGCACATGCATACATCCACTTGTACATACACCCACATACCTCACAAAGAGAAAAGGGGGGAACGGCCAGGCTTAAACGCCAGGACTTGAAATGCATAGGCCTGATGTTTCTCTCAGATGTTTTTTGTTTTTCCCGATTTCTTGCGTTCTCCCTCTTCACACAACCAGTCACCGTAGAATGGGGAGGATTCCTGAGCGTTCAATTAGACAGGCCTCTGAATTGTGGCACAGAGATTCGTTTGGAGGAATGGAAGTAGGGAGGGAAGGAAACCGAGCCCGGATTGGTCCACGGTAGCATATGCTGATCAAATTACCTGGTCACTGTCATCTTTATGGACTAGAGCACATTCCTCATGAAGGCTAGGGGTGCACTGTGGGGGGTCTCAGCCTTTAAATCGGCTTTAAAATGCAGACAACTGATAGACAGGCAGTCTTGGGGTAGGGGGGTGGGCGGCTGAAATGCCACTGGGGTGTGTAGCTCCTTGGTGGAGTCTGGGGGCCCTGGTGCGGAGAGAGGTGGTTGGTTCAGGAGAAAGACTGGTCATTTGCGTCTGTTCATAAAGATTGGCAGCTTTGAGAACCTGATAAAACTCACTGTCCATCCCCCTGGGAAGAGGTTATATGTTGATCCTTGTGATCTTACCCCCCCACCCCCCGCCCTTCCCCTTATCCTCCTGGCATCTCTATTCTCATTGCTGGCCCCGAGAGGGTTATCCATCCTGGAGTCCTGTGTTTGGGGCTTTTATCTAGAGCAATGTACATGCTCCGGTCTAATCCGATTTCTAGGGTAGAATTTGTAGGTCATGATAGTGGTGGGGTGGAGTGGGGGAATGACAAACAACAGAAAACTGGGTGAAGTGACAGGATGATGTAAGATAGGAAAATGATCACCTCTAACTTATCAGGGGCTCATGAGGGAGGGAGGGCCACGGGGAGGAGCCGATAACACGAGCTCAAGTAAGAAGAAAATGCTTTGAAAATGATGATGGCAACCTATGGAGAAAGGTACTTGACACAATGGCTGAGTGTATGGATTGTGATAACAGTTGTCAAAGCTCCCTCCCCATGAAGGTATTTAAATTTTTAGCAAGTTTAGCATTGTGTACATACCACTAGACACTTCTGGAATATAGTTGTATTGATTTAAACTTATTTTTCTAAATATTAAATAACTTTTTCTATTAAAAAAGCTAAAGCCCACTGTCCTCGGGTCGAGGAGCCCTGGCGGTGCAGTGGTTACAGGTTGGGCTGTGATCGGCACGGCCGGCAGTTGGAAACCACCAGTCGCTCAGAGGGAGACAGACCGGGCTTTATAGGCCCGTCGGCAGTAACAGGGGTCGTTGTGGGTCAGCACTGAGTCCCCTCGTCAGTTCCGACTCACAGCAGTCCTGTGGCCAGAGAAGAACTGCCCCTGTGGGTTTCCAAGGTCGTCAATCTTTATGGTAACAGAAAGCCTCATCTTTCCTCCTGCGGAGCAGCTGACGGTGTCGTACTGCCGATCTGGGGGTCCGTAAGGAGGAGGAAGGCAGTACACCCTCAGAGAGAGCTCCCTTGGCAACCCCAGCGGGCAGTTCTGCTCTGGGTTGAGGTTCAACTACCCCACGGCAGCAGGTTTGGCGGCCCCACAGATGCCAGGGAACCGTGCTGTCCCCCAGGGTCTGACTGAATGGCTGAGTGTTCAGAAGGAGCTCACCAGGCCTTTCTTCACAGTTCCTCAGAGTGAGCTTGAACCACATCCAATTCTTCCGTCCCCCAGCAGTACGTAAGAGAATTCTCCCGTAGATTGCGCTCTGAGCACGCACTGCCGTAGAAGAAATACTGATTCACAGTGACCTCCTGGGGTTTGAGACTGTCTGTTCACAGGAGCGGAAGACTCAGCCTCGCTCTCAGGAAACTGCTGGTGGATTTGAACTGCCGACCCTGCAGATCACAGGCCAGCTCATAACCACTCCGCCACCAGGGCTCCGTGCCATGCTCTATAACCAGTCTGTTTTTGGCAGTAGAGAGGGAAGCCTGCTGGTCCCCCCACCTTGGAGTCGGGGCTGTGTTTCTTGGTACTCCAGTTTACAGACTCACTCACAGCGAGGATCAGAGGACATGTGAATGTGTGTGCAAGCGCCTTGGGTTGTAAAAAACCCCGTTGCTGAACCTGCTCAGAGAAGGCACCCCCCACTCCCACCCCCCGCCATGTGCAGTGTTGACTTGAACATGTCTGTCTCAGAGGTTCAACTGACAGCTCATCCGTGCTCTGATAAAACGCATGTGTTGTGATTAGGCTTGTTCCACCTTGTTCCACCTGCTTCTAAAGGCATTTTTCAAAAACAGAGAAAAAAATTCAAATTCAAATGGCAAGCTTTCTCCGTCTGCTTGGTTGGCTGTATTGTGTATTAAATTATCAGCCCTATTTAACAACGGCAGAATATAATGGCTTGCATATGGCGGGCAGTGTTTCTTCCC
>PVJH01050068.1:0-10026 GCA_004026705.1 Nesogale talazaci | reverse complement strand
TGAACCAACCATACACATTTCAGGCTTTTGCTCATTCTAGCCTTCCTGCACTTACCCACTGGTCGCTGGGGGCCATGGGCCTATTTGGTCTCACCTTCTTCCAACGCTGCAGAATGAGGAAAAGACCCCAAACCCAAAGCAAACTGCCCTTGAGTCCCTCTAGGCAGGAATTCCAAGACTGTCAATCTTTGGAGGAGCAGATAACGCGCGTGGGTTTGAGCCCTGGTTGGTAGTAAGCGGCCCACCGTCCACCCAGAGCACCATCTGGACTCCTTAGGAAGTAAGGGGGGGGGGGGGGAAGCTTAAACTTTTAAACAAAAGGTGGGTTCAATAAGCCATTGAAGTCAGAGGTAGCGATGGCGGGCACACAAGTGGGGCAAATGAAAGGTTTGATTAACTCGCGGTCACCACCTGCTTGGCTTGAAGTCAGTGCTGGGAACGCTGGGAACACCTCACCCATGCTTTCCCGGTGACTGACAATCGGTTCCGTCGCCTGGGCAGCTTCAGTACAGGCGCCAAGACTCAAGGCCCACCATCTCCTCTTGGAAATCCAGTGTCCGATCTCACACGCTTTGGAAGACCCTCGCCCCCGTCTTAGAGGCGCAGCGTGATGTTGACCAGGCAGGGCAGAGGGGTCGGCAAAAGGGAAGACTGTGTTGGCGGGAATGGCACAGCGACGGGGTCCGCCCAGTCGTGGGCTCTCGGGATGATGCAGGGCCAGGCAGTGTTCTGTTCTGCACCGCGTCCAAATCGGTTCCCGGGCACCTACCACGGTGGGGGGATCACTAATCTTTCATCTCAATTCCTAGAAAGTGAAGCGCTTCAATTGGAACCGGCGGCAGTGGCGAGTTGAAGGGCCAGCGTTCTTGTCAGACGGTTCAGCTTCGGGGCAGGAAGAGGAGTCTGTGACTGCAGGGGCGGTTGTAGGTCTGAAGAAACCACATCTGCTGCCCGGCTAGGGCACGGGGCAAGGGGTGCTGACGGGGAGCCAGAGCCCAGGGTGCCTTCTTGCCAAGCCTCCTCTGGACATTTCAAAAAGAGCAAGCGTCTTTCCCCCCTGCTTTTATTTCGTTTTTGCACCGGGCCAACGGGCGGTCTGGGCGCTCTGCGGACCACGACTCTGATTTCCCTCTAAAGCCGTCTGGATTTTCTCCTTTCCTCCGGCCGCAGTCCCTTTCCCACTCCTCTCTGAAGAGCCTTCCCTGCCTTTCCCTTCTGGTCTTTAAGAGGATCCTGAGCCCAGAAGCCTCCACTCACCGCGGGAAGGAGGGACGGTCCAAAGGCACCAACCCCGACATGCAGGCTCCCCACTTCTCTGCGCGGACCCCCTGGTTCCGGCGCTCTCCATCCCGGGACACAGGCGCTGGCTGAGACCCCCCCCCCCCCCGGGAGCGGGGTGCGCGGACCAAGCTGGCAGCGGGGAGCGCGGCGAAGAGGCAGGCTGGCTGCCCGCCCCGACGGCAGCCGAAGGGAGAGAAAGGCGCCGGTGGGAAGGTGGGGGACCCCCAACCCCCCCCGCCCGCGGAGGCCCCGGGAGACGGCGAGGGGAAATGACAGGCGGCTGGACAGACGGGCCACCCAGCCGAGAGGGCGCCGGCGAGAAGGGGTGACGGGAAGAGACGAGGGGGAAGGTGTGGGGTGGGGCGGCGGCGGCGGCGGGACACTCACCAGGGCCCCCGGGGTGGGGGTGGGGGGGCCGCGGGCCGCCCAGACGCGGGCCCCGCCAACGGTCTCGAGGTGGGAAGCGGAGCGGCCCCCGCCGGTCGGGCCGGGGGAGGGGACGCGCTGGGGGGGGGCGGCTCCGGGGTTCGGGGCCGCGGACGGTTCGGAGCGAGGACGACAGGAAGCGCCTCGACGGCCGGCGAGGACGGCCAGGCGGACGGGCCGAGACCGCCAGCCCGGGGCCCCGCGGCGGAGAGGGGGCTGGCGCGGAGGCCGGGAGCCGGGGGCCCGCGCATGCGCGACTCCCCGCGGCGCAGCCCGCACGGCGGGTGTGCGCGTGCGCGGCGCCGCCCTCCTCCCGCAGGACCCGCCCCCTCGGCTGGCGAGGTGCGAGGAGAGACGGGTGTGGCGCTGAGGGTGGGACAGTCTCGCGCCGGGTGGACCGGGAAGAGGTTCCTCTTGATTTTTTTTTTTGTTTTTAAACTTTCCATTTTGAAATAATTATAGCCTCACGGGAAGTTGCAAAATGTGTACAGACCAGGGACGCGGCACCCACCCAGCTTCCCTCTCTATCTTACATAACTATACTCCAGTCTCAAAACCAGGAAATTGACAAATACAGTGAATTCGACTAACGTAATTAACTACTAGACTATAATCCTTACTCGAATTTAACCAGTTTTGCGTGCATTCTTATGGGGTTTTCTTGTTTTGTTTTGTTTGTTTTGTTTTTGGGGAGGGGCATCACTGCCCTCTGGTGGGAGTGGGAGGCCCAGCATTGCTCCTGGAGAGCTGCTGCTGGATTTGAACCGCCAACCCTGTGGGTGGCAGCCCGGCACTCAACCACTGCGCCACCGTTCTTGTGTTTTTATGTCTGTGAAATTTTATCATAGGTATCGTCACTTAGCTCATTGATTTTTTTTTTTTACCATTATAACAATTGAGCTGAAGACCCGTCTACTCCATTTAAAACCAAACCCACGGCCTTGAATGGGTGAGACTCACAGTGACCCTATCAGACAGTCCCATAGGATTTCCAGGTCTGTGTCTCTTGACAGAGACAGACGGCCACATCTTTCTCCCTGAAAGCTTGGTGACCTCCAACCACTGACCCTTTGGTTAGCATGCAAGGCGCAGGAACCACGGTGCCACCCAGGCTCATTACTTATCTAAAAATAAGGATTAACACACCACGGGGGTTCAGGTGAGCTCTCAGTATGCATAGAAGAACCTGCTTTTCAAGACTATCCAACAGCTTATTAGGTACCACAGCCGGGGCAGAAAGGTTCTCAAGCCTTTAGGTGTGCATCCAGCGCCATCCACCAGGAAGTGTCAGGCTCCTGATTACAAAGACAAGTAGGACAAGATTAGGCCTTTAAAGGGGGCGATATACTTTGGGCACATGTCATTTGAATATTCTGTGATACTCTGTGTCTCACGAGGATCCCTGCTAAGCCCTAGTGGCAATAGCGCCCCCCCCCCCCCCGCCAAGGGAGAAAGATGAGCCCCTGGTGAAAAATTTGAAACCCCACTTGGAGTCACAAGGAGTTAGAATCAAGTCGATAGCAGTGGGTTTGATTTTGATGTTGCTTGTTTTGTGGGTTTGTTGTTTTTTTTTAACAGCAGCTCCTGCTTGTCTGGGGCCATGACACCTGCTTTCTATCATTCAAGTTGGGATTCCACGTTTTGTTCCGGAATGGTCTTAAAACAGACCATTGTGACTGTTTTCACCTTTCTCTACTTCAAAGCCCCAGTTTTCTTTTGTTTCGCTCCATATAGGGGCCTCTTCACCTTTCATCCTCTCTGTCCAGAGGCCCTTCTCCCTCAGGGCCTTTTGACAAAGTGTTATGGGCCTTAACGACTTAATAACAGTGCAAGATGTTGGCATCATGTTTTCTAGTTTACAAATCCCTTTGCCTCCTTTAATCTCCACTGAGCCTGACAACTCTTACGCAAGTTATAGAGTGAGGAGGCTTCAGAGATAAAATAACTAACAGAAAAGCTAAGTGATTTGTCTGACTCCTCACAGTTCATAACCCAGCCAAGCAGGGAGCTCCGCTGTCCGATTGCAAATCCCATGCTGTGTTAGTCCGGGTAGACTAGAGAAACAAATTCATAAACATGCCTATGATATAAGGGAAAGGTTTATATACAAGAGGGATGGAACATTAAGAAAGCATCCCAACCCAGTCCAGTCCAAGGTCATAAGTCCAATATTAGCCCATATGTCCGATACCAATCTATAAAGTCTCCTTCCGATTCATGAAGCATGTGCAATGACACCAGGACAATCACAGGCCAGTGGGTGCAGAGTTTTGTATATCCAGTGGCGGTAGAAGCATCCCGGCACTGGCAGGGGTCTCCCCAGGACTTTCCAGGTCTTTCCAGGACTTGGGGTTCATCAGCAGTATCCATTGGTGGTAGAAGCATCTCAGCACTGGTCGGGGTCTCCCTGTGACTTCCCATGCATCTCAGCACTGGCAGGAGTCTCCACGTGGCTTCTCTGGTCCCAGAAGTTTGATTCCATCGGGATAGGTCCAGGTGGCTTCTCCTCCGGCTCCTCCAGTCTCCAGGAATCAGAATCTGTCGGCATGCTGTCATCTCACACTGAGTCAAGTCTCTCTTCTCCAGTTGGGAAATACCGCGAGATTTCACAAAATTCTCAGGAGAAAGCCATGCCCACACAGAGACCTCATTAGCTATCTCCAGAGTGACAGGCTAGCCTCCACCCAGACACGAAATTGACATCAAGTACATGACCGCCACCCAGGCTCTTTCTGCTTTTCCTCTTTCTTCCTCTGAAACACAACTCATGCCTCATCTTTTCCTTGGAGCTTTCAGGGGGACTGTTTCATTCTCCACTCTCTACGTCTCTATGTTAGATGCCATCGAGTCGGCTCTGACCCACGGGGACCCAAATGTACAACAGAACTACACGCTGCACTGTAGCACCGCGCCTTCTCACCATGGTTCCCTTCCCCTTTTCCCATCTACTTTACCAAACAGGATGCCCTTCTCCAGAGACTGGTCTCTCCTGAAAAATCTGTCCAATGAATGTTAGACAAAGTCTTGCCATCCTTACCTCTGAGGCGCACTCTGGCCTTCCTTCTTCCAATACAGAGGGTTATACTGCTACCTTCAAGGTTGTTGGTTCAATTTCGTCCAGCAGCTACACAGTACAGCAGTTCTGCTACGTCCCATTCAAGTCCTCGGGAGTTCGAATCACCCAAAAGACACTGGTTTTTATTTGGAGTTTTTCTTTACCCTTATTGTCATTCTGTGGTTTGGTAGTTATGTAATCAAGTATTATAGTAGTTATATAATGATCTCTTCCCCCCCCCCATGGTATAACCCAGGGGTCCTCAAACTCTTTAAACAGGGGACCAGTTCATTGTCCCTCAGACCATTGGAGGGCTGGACTATAGTTAAAAAATAAAAAAACAATTAAAAACTATGAACAAATTCACTGTGGGTCGGGATGAGTCGGTTGCTAAGCAGGACAGGCAGCAGCGGCAAAAACACATGGTGGAACTGATCCCCGGTGGCTTAGTGGTTGAGTGTGGGACTGCGGCCCACAAATCCAGCAGTGACTCTCCAGGAGCAAGGCTGAGTAGCTCCCACCACCACCAGAGGGCAGTGATGCCGGAGGGGAAAAAAAAACCATGGTGGGCCAGATAAATGTCCTGGCAGGCCTCCTGAGGCCCTCGGGCCGTACTTTTGAGGACTCCTGGTGTAATCTGATGAGATAAAACAATCAATTATAAGGTATAAAGAATAGAATGTAGGACCCTTAATCCTATCACAGCCCTGATCCAAGATGAGGGGAGGCTTTCCTGGGATGTGACCCGAAACCCTTTTTATCTTACAAGAGCTAAAAGGAGGGACTAGCAGAGGGAGCTAGCAGAGGGACTGGTTACTGTAGCTAGTTTAGGCACAGGGAGGGTTGTCCTTCCCATGCCTGCAAGAGCCCCCACAAAGGAGATTGGAAAGAAATCAGGCACCCTATTGGACATCCCTGGGAGGAGTCAAACTGAGCATGCACCTATACAAGCCCCCTAGGCCCAGGTAAAATCAATACCTTGGACGTGTCCCGCCTAGGTACATCACAGGCAGGCCTAATTGGGTCAACAGATACCATCAACCATGCCTCTTCAGCCAGAGGTTTGAAATATCCTGGCTGTGGGAAGATCTCACTCTTTTTTACACTGCTGGTGGGGTGGGGGTCTCCCTTCCCTGCACAGGTCTCCTGGCCCTCCCCCCACCCCCAGTCCCACCTGTGTGGTTGTTCATGCCCACTTGCGAACCCCAGAGCAGCTTCAGCGCAGCTTGGCACACTTTCCAGCAATAGTGTATATCCTTTTGGGACTGTAAAATGGGAAACGTGTCCTGTCCCTCATAAAAGCTCACTTGGATTACAAAGCCGCTTCAATTCTTACAAAGAACCGAGATGGATGTGACCCACCCCAGGAACCTAACATTACCCCCAAGAAAGGAGCGTTTGCCTCTTGGAGAGGCAGTAAGAAACTCCTAGACTCAGGGGAGAATCGATGCCAAGACACATGCAGGTCTCCAAGAAGGCCAGGTCTGCAAAGGTTTATGGGAGATAAGGACCTTCCTCTTAAACGATGAGTCAGCCAAGAGAGGAAATCTGTCCTAGAGCAGGTGCCCTGACTTGTAGCCTGCCAAACTGTGAGAGACTCGATTTCTGTTTCTTAAATCCCTCCACTTGTGGTATTTGTAGCATAGCAGCCCCAGAGGACACCAAGACAAGTCATGGGATGGCATCAAGAACAGCATGCATGAAAAACAGCCACAGGTCATTAACAAGACAGGACAGAAAGTAGATAAGGAAGTGGGTGCCAGAAAAGTCTGTGACACTTGCTCTTGAATGTAGAGTAGCTTAAGTAGCCTGGAAGAAACGATGAAGTAAAGAACTGAATCTAAAACTTCAAAGGGCTGGGTCAAAGTAAAGTTTTATAATGAAATCTGCAAAGACTCAGAATTAGACAAAGAACACGCCGAGTGCATCTCAAGCTGAAAGAACTCAAGAAAAAAAATGTCAGCTTCAAGTTGCACTATTGAAAGATTTCAGGGACAAAGTACTGAATGATGCAGGGAGCATCCAAAGACGACGGAAGGAATGTACAGTCATTGCGCCCAAAGGAACTGGTCAACATCCAGACATTTGAAGAGATCGTCTGTGGAGGAAGAGATCCAAGCTGTACTGAAGGCAATATTGGAAAAACAAGTTTCCAGGAGCTGACTGAATCCCCTCGGAAATACAGTGGTGCCTCGCCTGTGGTGGTCCAATGACTCCAAACGTGAAGCACAGTGAAGTTCAAAAACAATCTGCTGGATAGTCGAACCCCAAATCTGAGTTCAAAACATCTCTGCCAGTTAGGAGCAAGTCACAAGTCGTGTATCACTGTGGACACAGAAGAGTGACGCTTCGGTGTAAGCACCACTCTCACTCACACAATGGTGTGTGTGTGTGAGTTAGTATGGTAAAATATCCATCATTGTGTTTTTAATGCTATGTGTAAAATATCCTAACCATGTGACACCAGCAGTAAAGCTAGGAGAAAAACTGTGAGACTCACAGTGGAGTTAAAGACAGAAACCCTTGTGAAATTGGAATCAGGTTTTCACTTGTCTTATATGGTGACTGGGCACCACATGGCTGTCAACATAACCAACATTTTTTTCCGGGGGTGCGGGGGAGATCTGCTTAAAATGGCTAATGTAGCAAAAGATGTGACATTGATAACTATGAGACAAAGAACCCAGAGCATCAAAGAGGTTGAAAAGTGACTGTTCATTTGGATGAATCAGAAATGATTCAATGGTGATGATGTAACTGAAAGAATGATGTGGGAGAAGGCTCAAAACTTCGATAATGACTTAAAGTCCTAGAAAAATGAATTATGGGTGGAATGTGTGAACTTGGAAACAATTATTTCATCTCCCCTTATTTCTTATAGGAAAAAATCTGTTCAGTTCTCAAACTTTTCGGTGTTCAACCATGAATTTGGAACCCACTGAGTTGGACAGCTGAGGTATCACTGTATTTCAACAAGTGAATGAAGCATGGGAAGCACTCACTCCTCTGTGCCAAGAAATCTGGAAGATTCTGGTTATCTGGTCAACCACCTGAGGAGCTCCATATTCGTGCCCATTCCAAAGGAAGGTGATCCAACATAATACAGAAAGGATCAATGCCATTATTAATATCACATGCCATCATAACAGGACCAGGGACTGGCAGAAAAACAAACAAATCCGTCTTGAAAGAGCTACAGCCAGAATGCTCCTTAGATCTGAGGATGTGAGACTTTGTCGCATATACTTCGGACAGGTTCTCAGAAGGAACCATGATGGCAAAGGACATCATGTTGCGTCAAGGAGGAGATCTGTCAAATTGAAGTCCGGCAAAAAGGCAGACTGGCACAGTGACGGCAGCAACAGGCGCAGGCACAGCAACCACGGGGCTGGGTCGTGTTCCATTTTGTTGTACATAAAGTCACCGTGAGCGAGAAGCTACACAATGACACCGAATAACAACGGGTAACACTGATGTGTCGCCTGCCAGCTCTGACCCATCGTGATCCTACATAGGCTAGCTTCTGAGACTGCAAGCCTTTATGGAAGCAGAGAGCCTCATCTTTTGGCTGTGAAGCTCCTGGTGGATGTGAAACACCAGCCCTGTCATTGCCAGTCCAAAGCTTACTCCACAGCACCAGCCAGGGCTCCCTAGATAAAACTCCGACTTCTATATGAAGCTGTCTGTACCCCTGCACCATGACAGGCAAGAACGAATGGCACTTCAGGTAGAGGCTCAAGTTGCTCGGAGAGCATGAGTGTAAAACAAGGTAACGGGAATTGATAGAATGCCAACTGAGATGTTTCAACAAGCTTGTGAAGCCCTGGAAGCACTCACTTATCTGTGCCACCAAATTTGGAAGACAGCCACTTGGCCAACTGACTGGAAGAGACCCAACTTTGTACCTGTTCCATAGAAAGGTGGCCCAACAGAATGCTCAGGTTGTGGGGCCATGTCACCAGAAGAAGCTGCAAGGAGAATGTTGCTGAAGATGGTCTAACAATGACGGGAGCACTGACTGAGCGTGACCAGCTATCCAGGCCAGATGCCGAAGAGAACGTGAAGCAAGGGTATCATTGCTGATGTCAGCTGAATCTTGGCTGAAAGCAGAGAATACCAGGAAGAAGTTTACTCGTGCTTTATTGACTATGCAAAAGATTTTGACTCGAGGGACCATGAAAAACTATGGATCGCCTTGAGAGAACAGAGGTCTGAGAACACTCTATAATGCTCGCGTAGAACCTGTACCCGGGTCAAGAGGCCGCTGTGCAAAGAGAAGGGCACACAGCAGGCTTTAAAATCCAGAAAGGTGTGCAACAGGGATGCATCCTCTCAGTGTACTTATTCAATCTGAATGCTGAGTAAATCATCAGAGAATCTGGCTCTGATGAAGAGGAATGGGGCATCAGGATTGGGGGTAGGCTTATTAACAACGTTTGATATGCAGGTGATATAGCCTTGCTTGCTGAAAGTGAGGCGGATTCGAAGGACTTCTGATGAAGCTCAAGGACTCCAATCTTCAGTAAGGATGACAACTCAATCTAAAGAAGACCGAAAGCCTCCCAAGTGGACCAATAGTAACACCGTGACAAATGGAGAAAAGATAGAAGCTGACAAGGATTTCATCTGGCTTGAATCCACAATCAGTGCTCATGGAAGTGAAGTCCAGAGAGCATGTGATGTGTTTCCTGGGGTAAATCTGCAGCATAAGACCTCTTTAAAGAATTAAAAAGCGGGCTGAGCCCCGGTGGCATAAGTGGTTGAGTGTGGAACTGCAGCCTGCGGGCTTGGCGGTTCCAATCCAGCGGCGGCTGGGTAGCCCCCACGACCACCAGAGGCAGTGATGCCAACACACACACACACACACACACACAAAGCAAGGCTGTTCCTTTGAGGGCAAAGGTGTGGCTGACTTAAGCCTCATATTCATTTGAGAGCTGGACATTGAATGGGGAATACCAATGGAGAGTCATGACACTTACATTATAGTACCGGCGAAGAACATTGAAAAGCACCATAGACCGCTTCAAGGACAAACCAATCTATCTTGGATGAACTACATGTTGTCAGAGTAACTAGTCCCTGGAGAAGGATATCGCGCGTGGAAAAGTGGAGGGGGAGCAAAAAAGAGGAAGGTCCTCGACACGATGGATGGACACAGTGGCTGTCACAATGGGCTCAGACATAAGAACACATGTGAAGATGGCGCAGACCGGGCAGGGCTTTGTTCTGCTGTACATCGTGTCTCCGTGAGTTAGAACCAA
>PVJH01050067.1:0-10011 GCA_004026705.1 Nesogale talazaci | reverse complement strand
GTAAGTGCCCTTTGCCTCTATTTCCTTTGACTTTCCTCTTGTCCCACTATCATCCTCAGCCTTCATTTGGGTTTCAGTAATTTCTCTGAGTTACATTGCCCTTGATCAAGCCCTGCCAGACCTCCTACACCCTCCTCATCATGGATTTTGAATCACTTGTTGTTCCCTAGTCCCTGGGTTTGTTAACACCCATTTCCTTTCCCCGGCCTCATTCTCTCCCATGTCCTCCTGGAACTGTCATCCTATTGTTCTCACTTTCAGCTTGTTTATCCTGCCTATCCCTTCCAGATAGACATGCAGCAACAACAATGTGCACAAACACATGACAAACCACCACCACACAACAATAGAAAATAAAACAATAACTGAAACAACAGCAAAAGGGCAACTACAAAAAGAAAGGAAGAAAGAAAAAGCCTATAAATAGTCCAAAGTCTATTTGCTGTCCTTTGTGAGTATTTTCCAGTTGACTCTAATGGGGTGAATGCCCTGAACCCACAGTCTATTTTTGGTGGTCCCTGGAGACTTCATTGCTCTGCTCCTCTTGCTGCTCTTTCGCATGCCCCAGAGTCTTGCCTGGTGTGGTGGGGTCAGGGTGGGCATAATTCCCACCGTGTCTCTCCAGTGTTGTTCCCTGTAGTGCTATGGGCCAGTGAGGGATGTCGTGTCTCAGAGTGGGGCCGACCCCATGATCCTCTCTGTGCATTGGCTGCTCTGAGCAGAAATATTGTCCTCAGGGCTTGGTGGATCAGCACGTGCTTCCCTCTTTTTTGCTCCCCCCACATGTACTCTATGTGCTCTGCTCAGACATGCCCCCTCTCCTTCAGTTACAGCTTCAGTGCTGCCCTCTAAAATGAATTCTTTTGTGGGATTCAGGGGGGTGGGGGTGGACTGGCCATGTAGTTGGTAATTGCGCCAGCCCCTCCTTCCCTCTATTGGTTCCCTGCTTCATGCTAGTGTGTGAGTTCTTGTCTTGGAGCACGAGGTTGAAGTCTGGTCCTTCTTTCTCTGTGGAGATATAAACAACACACTCCCCCTGTGTGGCTTATTTAGTGCCCTGTTCCCCTAGCTCTGCATGTCTTTTTTGATTTTGCCCTCCTTTTTAGAGTTGGCTACCATATGTGTCTCTGGGTTTAATCTGGCCCCTGCCTTATTACCAGAACCTCACAACAAGAATGTGTGTATACAGCAGCTTTTTCTCTATGTCCCTTTTGGGTTTTTTTTTTTTGAGCTTATCTGAGATAATGTTGTACTTGTCCTTTTGTGCTTGGTTTACTTCACTTAGCATATGTACATCACTGCTTTTTAGCGATGCGTAACAATCCATTATAAGTTTGTACCGCAGCTTATTAATCCATTTGTCTGGTGACTGGAATTTGGGTTATTTCCAACTACGTGCAATTGTGAACTTCGCTGTGATGATCATTGGAGCACTGATGTTTGGCCATGGTTTGTTTCTTATCTCTTCTGGGTATATGCCCAGGAGGGGATTGCTTGATCATATAGAAGCTCAATTTCCATTTATTTTAGATATAGCCAAATCGATTTCCATAATAGCTGTAAATACCTGCAGGTACACCAGCAGTGTACAAAAGTTCCTGTTTCTGCACAACCCCTCCAATACTTGATAGTTTCTGAATTTTTTAATTGCACTATCTTTGAGGGTGTTTGGTGGTATCTCATAGTTGTTTTAATTTTCATTTCCCCTATGGATTGAGATTTGGACATTTTGTCATATACTTATTGGCCATTTGGATTTCTACCCTTGAGAAACTTCTGTTAAGCTTCTTTGCCCACCTACTCATTGGACAATTGGTTTCTTTCCTTGTTGTAAGTTAGCAGAGTATTGCAGATTTTAGTAATAAAATCTGATGTGTCATTACTAAAGATGTTTTCCCAGTCTGTGGTCTCTCTCATTACTCTCTTGGATAATTTTTTGATGTACACACAGGTTTTATCTTCGGCACATCCCACTGGTTAATCTGTGTCTCTGTGTTTATGTCCTTCCCATTTCTGATAGCCTGTGTACTCCATGAGTCCAAGATCTCAGATTTGTTGCAATTCCCTCATTGATCATCCTAATAGGTTTGGAGTTTTATCTCAAGGTCTGTGATCCACTTTGAGATTATTCTTGGGCATGGAGTGAGGTAATGGTCCTGCTTCATTTATCTGCAGATATGTATCCATTTTTTCTGAGACCATATACTGAAGAGGTCATCTGCATCCTATTTGATATTTTTGGGGCTTCTATCAAAAATCACTTGTCTGTATGCTGATGATTTTATTTATGAGTGTTCAGTCTTTTTCCTTTGGTCTGAATAGTTATCATTATACTAATACTACACTGTTTTGACCACTGTTACTGTATAGTAGGTGCTCAAGCCTGGCAAAACAAGCCCTCAAATTTTGTCCTTCTTTTTGATGAATTCTCTGCTAATTCTTGCCTCTGCATATGAAGTTGGTAATCTGTTTTTCCAATTCTTTGAAGAAAGATGATGGTATTTGGATCAGGATAGTATTGAACATATATCGTGCCTTGAGTAGAACTGACATCTTTACTATAATGAGTCTTCTGATCCACAATCATGGGATGTCTTTACATTTGTTGAGGTCACCCATGGTTTCTTTTAATAGTATTTTGTAATTTCCCTCATACAGATCAATAAAATATTTTTAAATAGAGGAAAATTTCATAAACAATAGGCAATACATTTAGGTAAGATAATTTACAGATAGCAACAGCAACAAAAAACGAATGGACAAAATCTATAAAAGGTATATTTTTTTATCCTGGATTTCTCAATCCAAGCAAAGAGAGTAAGTTCCAGAGAAAACAGTGGCTTCTGAGGGGGTTTCTGCACCAATTAAATTCAAGGAAGATAAATCAGCTCAGAAAGGATAATGACCTGTATTTTTTTCCCCTAAAGGGTAGCAGTGATGCATTTTCTTTTCTTTTTTTAATTGTTCTTTTTTTAATATAGATTTTACTGGGGGCTTCTACATCTCTTATAACATTCAGTACATCATCCGTATCAAGCATACTTGTACACATGTTGCCATATTTCTTTCCAAATATTTCCCACCTGAGCCCCTGGCAAAAACTCCTCTTTCTCCCTTTCCTCTAGTTCTTTTTTTTTTAATTCCAGCACCCCACATTTCTCCTCCCCACCCCCTCTCCCACGAGCCCCTAATAATTTATAATTATTATTATTATCTTTTCATATTGTACACTGTCCAATGTGTTGTTTCACTCACCCCTGTTGTCCGCCCCCCAGAGAAGAGGTCACATGTAGATGCCTGAAATTAGTTCCCCCTTTCTACTCCACCACCCCTCCACCCTCTCAGTGTCACTACTCCCCCCACTAGTCCCGAGGGATCATCTATCTTAAATTCCTCATATTTCTGACTCCAGTGTACATCCCCTGGTCTAGCTGACTCTGTCTGGTAGAATTGGGATCATAAAAGTGGGTGGGAGGAAGCATTTGAGAACCAGAGGAAAGTTGCACAATTCATTGTCAACTGCACTGTACTTTCACTGGCTCATCTCCTCACTGCAACCCCTCTGTAAGAGGATGTCGTTTCACTTATTGATGGGCTTTGGGTCCCCAATCTGAACTCCTCCTCGTTTATAATGATATAATTTTTAGATCTTTGATGCTTGATACCGGATCCAAGGGACCTTGTGGTCGCACAGGCTGTTGTGCTTCTTCCATGTGGGCTTTGTTGCTTCTGAGCAGGATGGCTGCTTGTTTACTTTGAAGCCTTCCAGACACCATCAGCTTTCTTCACTACATTTGCTTATGCACGTATTTGTCATCAGTGATCATATCAGGAAAGTGAGCATATAGTGTTATGATTATTAGTTCTTGAAACTTGATAATTGATCCTTTTGACACCTCGTGGTACCACACGCTGGTGTGCTTCTTCCATGTGGGCTTTGTTGCTTCTGAGCTGAATGGCTGCTTCTTTGCTTTCAAGGCCTTTTAGACCCCAGACATTACATCTTTTGATATTCAGGCACCATCAGCTTTCTTCACCACATTTGCTTATGCACACATTTGTTTTCAGTGATCATGTCAGGGAGGTGCACATCATGGAATGCCAATTTAATAGAACAAAATGTTCTTGCACTGAAGAAGTACTTGAGTGGAGGTCCAATGCCCATCTGGTGTCCAAATACTAACCCTAAAAGTATATGCATATTGATCTATTTCTCCATCATCATATATAAATATATGCATCTATGTACATGCCTGTATTTAAACCTCTAAAAATGCCCTTTACCCTCCAGTTCATTCCTCTATTTCCTTTTACTTTCCTATTGTCCTGCTATCATCCTCAGCCTCCATTTGGGTTTCAATATTTTCTCTCTGTTACATTAGTCCTGGTCAATCCCTATCGGATCTCCCATGCCTACCCTGCCACTAACCCTGAACCACCTGCTATCCCCCCATCCCCAGGTCAGCCAACAACCCCCCATATCTACCCCGGAACCATCAGTCCCATTGTCTTCGCCCCCAGACCACCCATCCAGCCCACCCTATCTAGATAAACCTGCAGAGAAAACAACATGCACAAAAAAGGGCATCCCAAAATGAAACAACCAAAGAAAACAAAACAATGACAACATCAACAACAAAGAACTCCCAGTGTCCAACATATATGCCTACATGCAAAAAATACAAAGATAATAGCAACACAAAAACTTGCAAATAGCTTAAGGTCTGTTCATTGACCTCCAGGCGCGTCTCATGGTTGAGTTGGATGGGGTGCCACACTCTGGCCCAAAAGTATATCCTTGTCACTCCATCTGGAGCTCCATGCTCTGTTGCACACCTTTAGTGTTTTCCCATGGTGTGGTTGGTCCATACAAGGTAAAATCCTGACTCTATTTCTTCAATGGTGACCACAAAAGACCTTGAATCAGCAAGGGTATCTGTACTTCATATTGGGGCTGGCCATATAGTCTACTGTCTGTATCGGCTCTTCTGAGTGGGAATATCGACCTGAAGGCTCAATGGGCCAGGATGCACTCCATTCTACCTTCCTCCCCCTCCATTTGTTCTCATGTGCTCTGGTCAGGCATATCTCTCTCCCAAAACTGCAACTTCAGTGGTGACCTCCAAGGCAAACTCCCCTTGGAGAGAGGCGGCTGCTCCTGTAGTTGGCATATGGGTTGTGCTCTCAGACCTCTCCACTGGTTCTCTGCTCCATGGTGTCATGCTGCATTCATATCCAGGAACACCAATTTTAAGTTTGGTGCCTCTTTTCCTGTGGAGCTATAAAAATTATACTGCCCTTGGGTGGGTTAATGCCCCATTCTTTATCTACATAAAACAATCTGACCCCCTCCCCCACCTCTATGTGTCCCACCGAAGTTGGCTACCATATGTAGCCCTGAATTTGGTCTGGTCCCTGCTGTACTACCTAGACCTTTCCCCAGGATTTTCTATATACTGTAGATTTTTCCTGATGCCCCTTTTGCATTTTTTAATTATTATTAAGCTTACCTCAGTGGACTCATATTGTACCTGTCCTTTTGCGCTTGGCTAGCTTCACTTAGCATAATTTCCTCCAGTTCTTTCCATGTGGTGATGTGCTTCACGTGTTCATCATTACTTTTCACCAATGCATGTATGTACTCCATTATATGTATGTACCACAGCTTTTTAATCCATTCATCAGTTGATAGAAATTTGGGCTGTTTCCAACTCCTTGTGATTGTGAACTGTGCTGCGATGAACATTGGAGCACAGATGTCTGGTCGTGGAATGTTGCTTGTCTCTTCTGGGTATATGCCCAGTAGGGGGATTGCAGGGTCATATGGTAGCTCAATTTCCATCTGTTTTAGATATCTCCAAATTGATTTTCATAGTGGCTGTACATACCTACAGGTCTACCAGCAGTGCATAAGAGTTCCTATCTCCCCACAGCCTCTCCAACACTTATTGCTTTCTGATTTTTTAAACTGGGCTATCCTTGAGGGTGTTATGTGGTATCTCATTGTTGTTTTGATTTGTATTTCTCTTATGACTAATGATCAGGGACATATTCTCATATGTTTACTGGCCATTCTGATTTCTGCCTCTGTAAAACTTCTGTTCAGTTCCTTTGCCCACCTCCTCAGTGGGCAGTTAGTTTTGCTCTTTTTGGAAGCTATCAGATTTTAGTAATAAGACCTTTATCTGATTTGTCATTGCTACAGATGCTTTCCCAGTCCAACTACTCTCTTATGAATTCTCTTGGTGAATTCTTTTGATGTACACAGGTATTTTATCTTCAGTATATCCCACTTTTCTATTTTTACCTCTTCTGTGGTTGTGTTCTTCGCTATTTCTGATAGCCGATGTAATCCCTGTGCCAGTGTTCTCAGGTTGGTCTCAATTCCCTCACTGAGGCCCTTATAGTTTGGAGTTTTACTTTGAGGTCTGTGATCCACCTTGAATTTCGTCTAGTGCATGGAGTGAGGTAAGGGTCTTGCTTCATTTTTCTACAGGTAGATATCCATTTTTTCCAGCACAATTTGTTTAATAGGGCATCTGTTTCCCATTTGATATTTTTGACCCTTATCAAAGATCAGTTGTCTGTAGACTGATGGTTTTACTTCTGGATTTTCAGTTCTTTTCCATTGGTCTGATTATCATTATGCCAATACCATGCTGTTTTGACCACGTGGCTGTACAGCATGTGTTAAAAATCAGGTAAAGAAAGCCCTCCCATGGTGTCATTCTTCTTGAGGAATTCTCTGCTGATTCTGGACTTCTTCCCTCTTCATATGAAGTTGGTAATCATTTTTTCCATTTCTTTGAAGAAGGATGAGGGTAATTTTATCAGTATTGCATTAAACTTATATAGTGCCTTGGGTAGAATTGTGATCTGTACTATATTGAGTCTTCTATGAGCATGGGATATTTTTCCATCTTTTGAAGTCATTCTTGGTTTCTTATAAAAGTGTTCTGTAATTTTCACCATATAGATCTTTTGTTCTTTTAGTCAGGTATATCATTAGATATTTCCATTTGTGCTTGGCAATTGTGAAGGGTACCTCGTTTTTATCTCCTTTTCTGTGGTCTTATCTGATGTATATAGCAGTCTAATTGACTTCTGATTGTTGATCTTGTATCCTGCCACTCTGTCATACTCCTCTATTGTTTCCAATAACCCCTTTGTGGGGCTTTTGGGGCTTTCCATATATAAAATCATATCATCTGCAAATAATGATAATTTCACCTCTTCCTTCCCCAGGTTGATACCTTTGATGTTTTTCTTTGCCTTATGCTATTAGCTAAAACCTCCAGTACCATGTTGAATAGAAGTGGAGACAAGGGACATTGTTGCCTGGTCCCCTTTTTCAGTGGGATTGTGTTTGTCTTTTCTCCATTGACTATCACGTTGGCTGTTGGTTTTTCATATATAACTTGTATTGTCTTGAGGGATTGTCCTTCTATTCCCTATCTTCATCTTAAAGAAGAACAAATCCACTTGGTCCCAAACTTGAAAAGTTGTTCAGGGCTCATCAGTGTTATAAAAATGTAAATTAATGTAGGAGCATAATATTTTATCCTAGCAGACTGGAAACATTTTTGTTAGACTTGCAACATTTATATCATCAAGTAACAGTCATTTCTGGCAGGAATACAGTGGAAAGAGGACTCTACACATTCTAGTGGAAATTAACATCATTAACAGACTTTTGGAAAGCAACTTGGCAGCCACGATTATAATTTAAAATACATATACCCTACTGACCTGACAACCTGACTTACTGGAATCTATCCCACACAAACAAAAACACACTGGTTCTAAGGGATATCTGTACAGTATACGTATTATTTTAATTGGAGGAAAAGACAGACAGCAGATGAAGTCCCATAGATAAAGGAGGTGTATAAATTTTAGAATATCTACCCAATATTATGTGGTCACTAAAACTCATAAATGAGCACAGGGCTAGTCAACTTGAGCATTTTCCAAGAGGGATTCATGGCTTAGTAAGCAAGATGTACCAAACCAAGTCAATTATATTCAAGTGGATTCTGACTCATTTCAACTCTTTGGAGCAGAGCATAACTGCTCCTTATGATTTCCATAACTTTTGGGGGGGCATCACTGCCCTCTGGTGGGAGTGGGAGGCCCAGCCTTGCTGCTGCTGGATTTGAACCGCCAAGCCAATTGGCTGTAGTCCGGCACTCAACCACTAAGCCACCTGGGCTCAGACCTGATTTCCATAACTTTACATCTTTATAGGGGTTGGAAATCTCACTTTTCTTCCTTGAAATGGCAGGTAGGTTTGAACCATCCACTTGTTGTCAGCAACCCAATGCTTAACTCACTCTACTTCTAAAATGAAAAATAAATACATCTATATAAAATATGATTTAAATGATTGAACAATTTCCCCCATGTTGTGGTTCTGCATAACTAGTACATTGACAATGGCAGCCCCCAAATTACTTTCTTCTTCCCACTGTCCTTTCACACAACTAGTTGGTCTCTAGCTGGAATTGCAATGTCTACTCAGTAATGGAGATATCCAATTCCATGTTATACAGCAAATTTTCAATGGACTTAAAGTATGTCATTTTTACTCCCTGTCTCTGAAAACTAATTGGAGTTTCTTCAACTTCTCATATGCCTTGCCCACCCTGCCTATGTGCCACATCTAACTGCTTTATAGTGAGGGAAGAGGTCACGTAAGAGGAAAAGAAAATTTTGGATTTGATTGATAATAAGCCACCAACAGGGCATCTTGGACAGTTACTGTCTTTGTTCCATTAGAATTCTCAAATGAGCATCAAAAGGCATTCACTGCAATTTCACATGCAAAAGTCTCATCCAAAGATCTTTGATGGTCTAGCAGCCATCCTGTTCCAAGGACTTGAGATGACATAAAGTTCCCATCAAAATGTGAGATTCTTACCTGATACGATCACTGATGACAGATGCATGCATAAACAAATGTGGCCAAGAAAGCTTATGGTGTCTGGATATCAAAAACTATAGTATCTGGGGTCTTAAAGGCTTGAGTAAACAAGCGGCCATACATCTCAGAAGCAACAAAGTCCACGTGGAAGAAGCTCACCAGCCTGTGTGGCCACGAGGTTTCCAAGGGATCCAGTACCAGGCATCAAAGAACTAAACATTATATCATTATAAATGAGGGAGAGCACAGATTGGGGACTCAAAGCCTATCAATAGGTGAAGCAACATCCTCTTACAGAGGGGTTGCAGCGAGGAGATGAGCCAGCTGAGGCTCACTGTAGTAACTGAGAAATAGGCAACTTTCCTTTAGTTCTCAAATGCTTCCTCCCATCCGATATCATGATCCCCATTCTGCCAGACAAATCCAGCTAGACCATGGGATGTACACTGGAGTCAGGAACATGTGAAATTTAGCATAGATGATCCCTCAGGACTAGTGGTGGGAGTAGTGATACTGGGAGCGTGGAAGGATGGTAGAATAGAAAGGGGGAACTAATTTCAGGGATCTACATATAACCTCTCTGGAGTATAGACAACAGGAGAGTGAATGAAGGGACACATTGGACAGTGTATGCTATGAAAAAGTAATAACAATTTGTAAATTATTAAGGGTTCATGGGGCAGGGGAGGGAAGGGAAATATGGGGAGCTGATACTGGGGGCCTCTGTTAGTCTGGGTAGACTAGAGGAACAAATTTCAGAGACACGCATATGGATACAAGGAATGGGTTTATATTCAAGAGGAACAGGATATAGAGAAAAACATCCCAGCCCAGTAAAGCTCAAAGTCTTAAGTCCAATATTGACCCATATGCCCGAAATCAGTCCATAAAGTCTCTCTCTGACTCACAAAGTCACAGGTCAGTGGGTACAGAGTCCCAGCACCGACAGGAGTCTCCCCATGGCTCCTCACTTCCAGGGCTCAGTGTTCATCAACAGCATCCCGTGGTGGAAGAAGCATCTCATCTCTGGCAGAGGCCTCCATGTGGCTGCCTCAGTCTCAGAGGTCCAGCTCCATCAGGGCAGAGCC
>PVJH01050066.1:0-10060 GCA_004026705.1 Nesogale talazaci | reverse complement strand
CAGCCCCCCTCTAGGGCAGGCTTGCTGCTCGTGCCGGTTTGGGGCAGCCTCGTCTTTGCCTGGTGGTTTCGAGCAGCCCACGGCGCCACCAGGGGCCCTCAGTGAAGCTGCCAGAACCAATTCCTTTGCTTAGACTCTGCTGTGTGTCTGCCTCTGTGAGCAGCTCCACATTCGCCGAGCATAGCGTCTCAAAACGCTCACGGCTGCACCGCGTCCCCCAGGACAGGGAGGATCGGGGGTCTAACGCCTTAGGGCTTCCTCTCTCCCTGCGGACCGGCCGTGGTTTCGAACCGCGGACCTGGTGCTCAGCCGCTCAAGGCTGCGCCATAACCCTCGAGCCTCAGCACTGAAGAGGTTGTGGGCCTCTCTTCTTAGCTTCCAGCAAAACGGACTTGAAAAAGAAAATAACAAGCCAGCTGCTCGGGGGTCCATTCTGGCCCGAGGGGTCCCAGGGCTGGAGTCGAGCTGCCCCCCAGGCCTTTAAAGCACCCTGGCACCCTTCGGGAGAGCCGGCAGCCTTGCCTGTCTCCCCAGCTGGGGCCAAACAGCGGGTCTTTTCCAGCAGGGCCCCTCAAAAGCAGAGGGGACACGCACGTGTGGAGCCGGGGGAGGCTATGTCTCCTGTCTGGGACAGAACCAACCACACAGTGCACTGTCACCCAGCACATGCAGACTCAGGACCCTCGTAGGACAGAATAGAACTGTCTCTGAGGGCCCAGCCGCCCTCTTTATAGGAGTTATTTACCAGGTCTCTCTTCCTCTTGGCCAGGATCTCCAGAACAACACCCCCACCCCAGTCAGGGAGTGGATCCCCACATCCAGAAGCCCTCCACAAGGGTTCCCAGAAGGCCAGTTTTGATGGGAGCAGGTGGCCTCCTCTTTAACCCTCAGAGCCGCTGGTGGGTCTGAACGTCTGACCCAGCAGTCTGCAGTCCAGCGCTGAACCCCACCAGGGCTCAGGAGGGCCCGTCCATGGCAGAAGGATGAGGCCGCCTGCTCCTGTGTGGATGCACAGCTTCTGAGACCCTTGACAGTGCTGACCTGCATTGCTGTGGTCACCCTGATGGCAGTGAGCGTTTTGGGGATCCTGGGTAGTCTGAGGCTGTCTGGGCCCTGGGAGCCAGTGTCCTCGAACCCCAAGCCTCAGTCCCCCCTCTTTGTCCCACCGTGAGCAGCCCAGACCAAGCGCTCACCTCTCATGGGGTGCCTCCCCAGACGGAACACTGACACAGAGCTGGCCACTCGGGGACCAGAGCTGTGCGGCGGCTGAGAGGGAGAGAGACCTGTGAACGGCTCCTGTAGTGATGGCGGCTGAGACCTCCCCCTCTGTCCAAGGGCAGGTCTGCGCTGTCAGAGGAGGGCCCTGAGTCAGAAGCCTCTGGGTGACAGTGCACTAGCTGGGTCTAGGTTTTGTTCACATGGGAAAGAATGGCAGACCAGACTCCCGGTATACCCCCTCACCCCAACGCCATTGCTGTTGAGTCCCAAAGACCCAATGAGATGGGACAGGGCTGTTCTCTGGGGAAACCGTTTCCAAGACTCATCTCTAATGCTGGCAGCCTCCTCGTTGCAATGTGCTTAGCACCCTGCGCTACCAGGGGCCTTCTTGGCACAGCAAACCCACTGCCATGGAGTTGAAGCCCACACGTGCTGGGTGTGCTGGCCGCAGGAGCAGCCGCATTCATCTCGCTCTCCAGGAGTGGCCAGCTGGTGGGTTCCCAGGGCCGAGCTTCTGGGGAGCAGGCGTCCCGCCCCGGCCCCGACCCTGCAGCTCAGAAGGCAAAGCCTTTGGTCAACCGGAGCCCACGTCCTTCCCGGGAGGCCGCCTGCCTTCCCCCGGCCTGTCCCTCTCCCTGCCCCTTACTCCCCGCCCCTACTCCTGAGAGGTTTATTTCGTTTCCTGGCACCACAGGAACGCTTCATAAAACAGGCCGGACTCTGCCGGGTGACGCACTTGCTGTGAGAACCTGTCCCGTGTGTTCAGAGCAGTAACAAGTGGCCCACTCATGCTTTCCCAAGGAACGGCGAGGTGAAAGCCACTGCGGATGCACCCCGTAAGTCACACACCAGGCAGCTTCCAAAAGTCCCTAGGAAAGGGAACGAAAGGACCGTGGGACCACAAACTCTTTGAAGCCCTCTTCGAACAGAATTGGGATAAGAACAATGACAGATGGGGAAGAAAGGTCTTGGTGGGCTTCTGAGACACGCTATTGAGAAACAGAAACTGGTTAGGAAGTTCTAGTTGGGTTGAACAACAGAAAAATAAATCTTTCTGAACAAAGACGTGAGCGATTCTTCACTGGGTGCCCAGATGGTAGAGCGCTGTAAGCGTCTGGGCTGAGAACCACAAGGCCGGCAGTTCAAAGCCACCCCCTTCGGGGGGGGGGTGTAGGGGGAGGAGGAACGGGCTGTCTGCCCTAGTAAGGATTTAAAATCTCAGAAACCCGAGGGGGCGGCTCTCCTCTGTCCCCCAGCACCGCTGGGGATCAGAATCGACTAGCAGGCAGGGCATCTGAGTTCTCTGAGCGTGAACCTCCACATCGGTTTGTATCCACTCGTTTTTAAATTCTATGTCAGGAGGTGCAGCGTGCTGTCTGCTCATAGAGCCATGTGGGGGTCACAGAGAGAGGTGGGTTCCCGGGGTCAGGGCGTGGTGGGCACAGGAATGAGTCTGGTATCTCTGGGGGGTGGAGGGGGGAGCTTCTCTAATCACCTGGACCTTTTAAAAACTGACCACAGCTGCTGCCCCGGATGGGCCCTAGTCGACTGGTGCCCTGCCAGCAGGCTCTGTCCTGGTCTAAGCTGCCCTGGGCCTTGGGGGACCAGTAAGGAAAAGCACACAGTGCTGCCTTGGAAAGAGAGTTCATGCAGACCTGCTACAGCAGCGGTTCTCAACCTGTGAGTCGCGACCCCTTTGGGAGTCAAATGACCCTTTCACAGGGGGCGCCTGACAAAATGATGATGATTGAAGCAGCAATGAAAATAATGTTATGGTTGGGGGGGGTGGTGGTCATCACAACATGTAATGGTTGGGGGGCCCTCTTTGGGGGTCAAACAACCCTTTCACCTAAGACCATCAACACATATATTTCTGAGACACCGCTCCTCTATCCCTTCCTAGGCAGGTCCGCCCACATGCAGATACACCCACCTAAGAGCACCCAGTGTGAGGGCCGTTTCCCATGCTACACCATGCTTCAAGACAAAATTTCATTGTTTTGCCATGAGAAAGAGAGATGTCACACTCTAGAAGGGCCTGCTGTTTTGTGATGAGTCACAATGCTTTAAGGAGGTTCAATCAGTCACAATGAAAATGCATCCTGCCTGTCAGATATTTACATGATGATTCGTAACAGTAGCCAAATGATAGGGATGAAGTAGCAACCAAAGTCATGTTAAGGTTGGGGGTCAGCATGAGGAACTCTACGAAAGGGTCGCGGCAGGAGGAAGGTGGAGAACCCCTGCTCTAGGAAGACTGGGCACTCTGGTCACTGCGGTGGACCAGGCTGCCTGCTTTCTGGAATCTGTGAGTGAGACCATCATCGTCTTTGCCAGCACGCATGGTGCTTTAGAAAACGATACCAGTGTCCTGGTGGAGTAGCAGAGAAGGGCAGAGCTGCTGGACCGGAAGGTGAGAGGTTCAAAACCACAGAGCAAGAGCAGCCCTGGGCATCCTGCTTTTATCAGGACAACAGCCTTGGAAACCCACCCGGACAGACAGACTGTGTCAATTGTGGGATTGTTGCTGTGACTCAGAAGCAACTCGCCAGCCATGAGGGAAAGACAAGGGAACCATAGCAGAGTCAGGACTCGAGGACCCACAGGGAGGGCAGATGAAGCAGGAGGCTTCACAGGAGTCATTGTTGTAGCTGATAATGCTGCCTCTGAAGCAGACCGGGGTATGGAGATAAACTTTATACAAATGGATTGTGAGCTCACACTCAGCCCTATACCTGACTCTGAGAACAATGAGTTCTTAGGATGTGGCCTTGCTCGTACTTGCCCTCATGGAAGGAAAGGCTGAAGAGAGGGATGCTGGAGCAAAATGAGGTGAAGAAATCAGACAGCGGCCAGCCATCTGTGAAGACTAGAGTCTGAGGTTGTAAAAGCTCGTCTGCAAACAAACAGCCACCTCAGTAAGGTGTCAGCTAAGTTCACAGAGAAAGGTACCCCAGTCTGTGTGATCAAAGGATTGCACGCAGTAAAATCCAAGAGCAGAGGAGGGAAGTGTAGTAGAGCTTAAAGTCTAGACACCTGGTTTGCAAAAGGATGTGGATGACAGTGAAAGCTTCAGGTACATCTGGATTCCTGACCTGGAATAAGCCTCCATGAACTTCCTCAGAACAACCATCAGGGTGTGCATATTTTTGTTTTGGGGGCCCACCTGCTATTTAGCTCCCAGGTGACCTGGGAGGGGGAGGAGGGGGAGGAGGGATACTTAGGGTTCGAGGCGTGAGGGGCCATGATCCCTGGGAGGCCTCTACTAGTGGCTAGTCCAGTAGGCCTGTTGTGTTGTGACCTTACTGCTGTTTGCAATGTAAGGTTCTGTTCGGCAACTTTCTTCCATTCTACCAGGGACCATCTGTGGTGTCTTGCTTGAATTGGCTGTTATCCTCAGAAGGAGAAGCCCTAGGGGAGGCAGTGATGTCGGCATTAGGCTGCACACGCCAAGGTTCAAACCCACTAGTTCTACAGGAGAAAAATGAGGCCTTCTGGCTCCCATAAAGATTTACAGTCTTTTTGTTGTTAATATTGTAGCTATTGTTTTGTTTTCTTTTGTTTTTATGTTTTGCTTTGTCTTGTTTTGTGTGCGTGTGCGTGCGTGTTCATTGTTGTCTCTGCATAACAATCTAGATGAGACAGGTGGAGAAACAGTCCAGAGGGGAAAACAACAGAGCCAACGATTCTGGGGGGACACAGGAGAGGGGGAGGCGGGGAAAAGGAAGGGTGGGGGAGACAAACCCTGGGACAAGGGAACAACAAATTGATGTCAACTTGATGGAAATGAGGGCAAAGGACGCCTGGAAGGGGGGCAGGATGGTGGTGGTCTTGATCAAGGGCAAGTAGCCGAGAGGGATTACTGAAACCTGAATGAAGGCCAAACACAATAGAGGGACAAGAGGAAAGTAAAAGGAGACAGAGGAATGAACTTGGAGGCAAAGGACATTTATAGATGTCTAACTACAGATATGTACATATGTAAATATATTTATATGTAGAAGGAACAGATTTATGTACATACGTTTATGTGTTGAGGATTACGGCAGCAGAGGGACATTGGGCCTCCACTGAAGGACTCCCTCACACAAGAACACTCTGTTCTAATAACCTGGCATTCCATGATGCTCACCTTCCTGACACAATCACTGAAGACAAAGTGGATGCATAAGCAAATGTGGTGAAGAAAGCTGATGGTGCCCAGCTATCAAAAGATACAGCAGTTGAGATCTAAAAGCCTGGAAGATAAACAAGCAGCCATCTAGCTGAGAAGCAACAAAACCCACATGGAAGATGCACACCAGTCTGTGTGATCATGAGGTGTTGATAGGACCAGGTATCAGGAATCAATGACCCAGAACAAAAAAAAAAATCCTGTCATTGTGAATGAGTGGGAGTATGCTGTAGAGACCCAAAGTCCATTTTTAGACAATTGGACATTCTCTTACAGAAGGGTCCCAAGGAAGAGACAGCCAGTCAGGGTACAGTATAGCACCAATGAAACACACAACTTTCCTCTAGTTCTTTAAAGCTTCCTCCCCCACCCCCACTATCATGACCCCAATTCTGCCTTATAAATCTGGCTAGAGCAGAGCATGTACAGGTACAGATAAGAGCTGGAAACACGGGGTATCCAGGACAGATAAACCCCTCAGGACTAATAATGAAAATAGCAATACCAGGAGAGTAAGGGGGAAGTGAGGGGGGGAGAGAGGGGGACCCCATCACAATGATCAACATATAACCCCCCCCTCCACCCCAGGGGGAAGGACAATGGGAAAGTAGGCGAAGGGTGATGTGAAAAAAATTATTTTATTTAATATCAAGGGTTCATGAGGGAGGGAGGGGGAAAGTGAGCGGATGCCTAGGACTCAAGTAGAAAGAAAATATTTGGAGAATGCTGATGGCAACATATGTATCAATGTGCTTGACACACTGGATGAATGGGTGGATCGTGATAAGAGCTGTAAGAGCCCCCAGTAAAATGGTTAAAAAAGAGAAAGAGCTATGGTTTCAGAAACCCAGAGGGGCCGTTCTGTCCTATAGGGTCAGCACGAGTCGGAATGGACTTGACCTTCACACAGAGCGGGCGCCCTTGAAGGTGTTAGTTCCACCCCCCTTACTTCTGAGTGTGTCCTCTCAAAGCCACGCTGGCCACTTCACACACAGTGACACCCGTCACCGAGGGGAAAAGTTCCCATGAGCCCGGGCCCCATCTCTTGTTGCCCTCCCTCTCTGCCTCCCAGGACTTCATCGGAGAAAGACCACGTCCACCCGCCACACTCTCGTGACCTTTCACAAACGCCTGCCACCGGCCAAGATGCCACTACATAGACTTTCCCGAGTGTCTGTTGTCAGCAGTGCCGGCAGGATCCCTGCCAGGACCTGGGAGCATGCCCAGATGAGGTGACTTTGACATTTCAAGGTCCCTTCCTCCCCACAGGCAGATCGAATGGCCTGTTCCAGGCAGGATAATCCTGAATTTCAACTTCCTCTGTCTTCTGGGGGTGGCTTCCATTCATGTGCTCCTCCAGGAGGGCCCTCCCCGCCCCGTGCCTCACCCCAAACCCCCTGCAGCCCCCACCCCTTCTCTGGGGGACAATCCCGCTCTTCTGAACCCGGGAGCCCGCGGCTTTAGACTTTGGGCAAAGTCTTTGTGGACACGCATCCATGACTTTGTTCTTTCAGTGGTCTTCATCATGGTGAGAATAGGCATGGGGAACCACGGGCCACGCCCACTGTCTCCATGGGCACCTTCATAAACTGGACCCCAGTGACCTGGGTTGGGCAAGGTTCAAATCCACCAGCAGCTTACCCTGTGGGAGAAAGATGAGGCTGTCTGCTCTCATAAAGGACTAATCCACATGGGACAAAGAGCAATGATGCTTTAGGCTGTGTAGACCAGCGGTTCTCAACCTGGGGGTCGCGACCCCTTGGGGGGAGGTCGAACAACCTTTTCACAGGGGTCATCTAAGACCATCGGAAAACACATATTTCTGATGGCCGTAGGGCCCGAGACACCCCTCCTCTCTCAGTTCTCAACCTGGAGGTCTCGACCCATTTGGGGGGTGGGGTCAAAAAACCCTTTTACAGGGGCCACCTAAGACCATTAGAAAACACATATTTCTGTTGGTCTTAGGACCCAACGGAAGACCACTTAAGACCACTCCTCTATCCATCTCCAGGCACGTCTGCCCACATGCAGATACGTCCACCTCCGAGTAACTAGTGTGAAGACTGTTACCCATTCAAGACAAAACTTGATTGATTTGTCATTAGAAAAAAACATTTCACCATCTAGAATGATATATTTGTTTTTGTGATTCATCAGTATGCTTTAATGATGCTCCATGTGTATCCATGAAAATGCATCCTGCATATCAGATATGTACATGACGATCCATCAGAGGAGCAAACTGACAGTGATGACGTAGCAAGGAAAATAAAGTTAAGGTTGGGGGTCACCACAGCATGAGGAGCTGAAGGAAAGGGTTGCGGCATGAGGAAAGTTGAGAGCCCCTGGTGCAGACATGCTGGCCACCTCCTCCCCTTCTCTGTTGTTCAGTCATTAGTAACAGAACCTCAATGAGCCCCAGGCAAGACCCACATCTCCCCCTCCTGCCGACCCCCACAGGGACCACGCCCACAGTCTTCGCTTTCCCTGTGCCGTGCCATGAGATTACGCCGTGTCCCCCACTTTGCAGCTGATTCCCCCAAGGGACCTTCCAGGAGAGTGTGGAAGAGGACTCCTGTTTGGGGGCCCCCTGTCTGACCCGGTGGATGTTCCCCAGCTGCATCCAGCTGTGGCATGTGGCACGACATCACCTCTCTTTGTGTGGACACATCGCTGCGGAGTGCCACCCTCTGAGGCAGGGGAGGACTTCCCGAGGGCTTCCTGGACTGTGACCTTCAGGAGCCCTGGGGGCGCTGTGGATTAGGTGCTGTGCTGGTCACCCACCGGGCGCCATCTCAGCAAGGTCCACCTGGGCAAGCCACGGACGTGGATCGTGCTGCTGTCATCCGGTAAGCTCTGGACCACTCTCAAATGTCGGCCGACCAAACCCACCAGGCGCTCCTGGGGAGGAAGAGGAGGCTTCCTGCTCCTGTGAAGACCGGTCCTCTCAGAAACCCAACACAGGCTGCTGAGAGCGGGAATCAGCGGTGGCAGTGGGCTTGGTCATCTTCAAGGAAGCTACCTCTTTCTCTTGCAGCCTGGCTGGTGGGTTTGAACCAGAGACCTGTGGGCAGTAGCCAAATGCTTTCACTATGGCCTCATCAGGAGTTCCAACTGAGTGGCACTCCATCGTCTATACGGGCGCCATCTTGCTTATCCGTTCATCTGCCGATGGAAGACCCTGGGTAGTTTCTGTCTGTTCTGCAACTGCCTGCTCATCCACCACGCAGTTCCCAGAATCTCCTGCCGCTCGGGGCACAGGAAGGCAGGGGCCCCTCCCATCAGTGGGTCTTGAGAATCTGCATTCCCAACCTGCTCATGGTGGGGGCAAGGGGACGGCAGAGGCTGGAGGCCGAGGGCCACACGTGGACACCAGTGATGCAGAGGCCACCCTCGTCCTGGGTGCAGAGCCCTCGCCAGCCCCGCCTGCCTCCTGCCAAGCAGAGAAGCTTCCTTCGCTGCAGCAAAGCGCACCCTCTGCAGACAGATTCGAGGGGCAGCCTCGCTCTGTCTTCTTGCCCCTCTCCCTGCAGACATCGGGCATGGGGGTCAACACTCGCCTGGTCCACATGCCTCCAGGGAAGCCGCCCTGGTGGAGCGACACTTACGCGTTCCCCTGCAGACCACACCGTGAGCGACTGAGCCTCGGCTGAGTCTACAGCCAGCAGAGACGACACCCCAAACCCAAAGTCTCTGCGGGCACGTCCTCCATAACTCACGGAGTAGAGCAGCCCCATGGGGTGTCTGAGGGGGTCCGCCTTTAGGAAGCAGACCGTCACATCTGGTCCGCTGCAGGCTGGGTGTCGGAGCGGCACACTGGTTCCTGGTTGGCAGCCGAGCGCCTCAGCTGGGGTTCCACCAGGAACAGCCCGGGACAGCGCCTGAAGTTCTGCTCTGTCGCTCAGTGACAACAGGGACACAGGAATCAGTGCCGCCATCTCCCTACACAAGGGGTGGTGGTCGGGGGGTGGAGAACATGGAGAGTGAAGCTTTCTCCATAGGAAAATGGAGCCAATTTCGACAATCCAATGGCCAGGAAGACCGTGGAGGGCAGCAGACAGGTCCACAACAACCCCAGGTGGTCCCCGTGACAATCTTGATGCAGGTGATCCCACTGCTGCCAAGTCAGCTCTGACTCTTGGGGGGGGGCCCTGGGTCAGCGTGCAGCAGCTCCCCAGGTTCCCAGATCGTGGTCTCTACAGACGTGAAGAGCCTCGTCTTCCCCCCATTGTGTGGCCAGTAGATTGGAACTACCGACCGTCCTGTGAGCAGCCTGATAATTACCGCTCACAGCCACCAAGTAGGTGCCGGCTCCTAAGGCCCAGCTGGGCACAGCAATGCTGCCTCTGTGGGTCTCCGAGGCTGCACCTCTCCCCGGGGTGACACCATCGGATGTGCGCTGCAAGGGGCGATCTTAGCACGATGGTGCACTCGCTGCCGCGTGGTGGGCCGCACAGACTGTTCCGATGAAGCCCCCGGACCCCAGCCATCAAGTGGACTCTGGCCCAGAGCCTCCCTACAGGACGGGTCACTTCTCCCCAGGGTTTCTGAGACGGCCCCTCTTTAGGGGAGGAGACGGCCTCGTCCTTCGAGAGAAGGACATCATGCTGGGGAAAGTTGAAGATCATCTCAACAGAGGGCCTTGAACCAGAAGGACACACACATGGC
>PVJH01050065.1:0-10007 GCA_004026705.1 Nesogale talazaci | reverse complement strand
GGTTTGTCTAACAATGGTTTGAAGTTAGTATTACCCTCTGAGTTTTGCCTTTTCAGAAATCACAGGCCCTTGGTGTAAATAAGGATAGTTGGAGAGGAGTGTGCGATGGCTTGGCGCAGGGGCACAGCAGTTGAGGGAGAGTAGAGTGGCCACTGACTCAACCCATCAGCATCCTTGAGCAGCAACATTTATTTTTATATTTGAAGACAGTTTCTATATTTTACTCTTCAGCAGAATTTTCATGAGATTGCTTTTACATCAACTTTTCTGTTCTTTGGAATACATTTTTTATAAAATTTGAACAATATTGAGCATGACAGAAGCTAAAACTTATTTTGTTAGCTTCGCCTTTATAACGGAGTTCACAGATAAGTTTACATGGTAAAGTAGCCATTTTAAATACTATTACTTACACATAGACCTGCCACGGAGTCCTGTTGGGTGAGCAGCGTGTTCTGGACGGCAGGGTTGGTGGTTCAAGCCCGTCAGCCGCTCCGTGGAGGAGGATGAGACTGCCTGCTCTCATAAAGATTTAGCCTTGGAGACGCACTGCAAGTTGCAGTCAACTCTAGGGCAGTGAGTTTTGATTTTAAGATACAATAAAGAAGTACTGTATGGGAGTGGCTATAGTTTTCCTCCATTCGTTTTGAAGTATTTTGATTCCAGTTTAAGTATTTTTTCTCTGGAAATTGTGGAGAATTTAGATGCCAAGAATAGTTTCTAATTTTGCATGTTTTGAGTGATTCTGGTGGTTCAGAGCTTAAGCACTTGGCTGCTATTCGAAAGGTCAGTGGTTTAAACTCACCAGCTGCTCTGAGGGAGAAAGCAGTCTCTGCCTGTAAAGATTTCAGCCTAAGCGTGGCCATGGCCTTCTGTTTCACAATTAGCCCAGGTGACCAAGAAAAAGAAGAAGAGACGGCATCGGATTCCAACAAATGATGAATTACTCTATGATCCCGAGAAGGATAACAGAGATCAGGCATGGGTGGATGCACGGAGACGGGGGTAAGAAATAAGGAATACTTAAAACGCTGTAGGTAAAAATTAACTGAAAGATTGATTTCTACTATATTCACATTTAGGGTATGTGTGTATATGTTTATATGACATGTATACATAAAGACATTGAAGAAAAAAGGAACATTTACTTTGAAAGTAAGCAGCAACTTTCAGTTAGATACTGTATCTGAACATTCTTGGTTCTGCCTCGGGGTCAGCTTGGGAGAGTTTGAAATGCAGAAGCTTGAGCCCTGCTCTGGAGATTTTGATTCAACTAAAGGGGGTTCCAGAGATTTGTGTTTTTCCTTAAATCTGGAGGGATTTTATGTAGTTTTCATATCACCTTTTAACTTCCACTCTTCCACTTTGGAAGAGGGAGAGCATATACATTGATGAGGAGCATATACATCCATAATGAGAGAGCACATATATTAATTACTTCCAGTTCTTCTGTAAGGGAAATTTATCTCTTCCCCCCTGTTTGTTTATATAGTGGACTCATGGATATTTATTTTATACTTTGGGTTCTAATCCAATACTGCTTTATTTTGTTGCTCAATTTATTCTACCTTTCACCAGTGGGAATGTTCATGTATCCCCTTGGCATTCTCTTATCAGGGGACCAGTGTCGAGGGTTTTCTCTTTCTTTTTGAGCACTTCTTTTACTTTTTGGCCTTGCAAAGAGTGCCGGGTTCCTCTGATAAGAATTTCCTGCCCTACTCCTAGAATCGGCCATTTCTCCCAGGAGAGATCTGGTTTCTTTTACTGACAGTGGTGGTAGAAACCAAGATCTGGCTTTAATGTGATTTTACTCCTTCTTGCTTTTACTGTTGTAGTTACCATGGTTTTGGAATACAGCGACCACGTCAACACCAGCCTGTTCCTAATAGTGATGCTGTCTTGAACTGTCCAGCGTGCATGACCACTCTGTGCCTTGATTGCCAAAGGTAATGGATGAAGGGCAACAATAACCCAAAACGCACCTTTGTGCTCCTCTGTTTTAATCAGCAGCAGCCTTTTTTTTCTTTTTTTCTTTTTTTTTTTTAGCAATAGCTTTTGAAGTACTCAGAAATCCTGTTAAATTTCTGTTCTCCATATGTCCTTGTTGCTACATGACTTATATACATATGTAAATAATTTTGGTTGTATAGGGAACTTCAAGAAGTTTGTGGAAGAATTCCACTTTTTTTTTTTTTTGTGGGCATCACTGCTCTCCGGTGGTGGGAGTAGGAGGCCCAGCCCCACTGCTAGAATTGAACCTCCGTCCCAGTGGGCCGCAGTCCCGTGCACAACCACTATGCCATCAGGGCTCAGCCCTCCACTATTTTCTAATTCCATTTTCTCACAAACTTTTTAAAACTCCCTTTGTATAGTTTTAATAGCTTTTCAAGTAAAGCACAAGGGCACAGTGGAACTGCATATGTCTTTTTGGAATATCTCAAATATACTCTTGCCCTTTGTTGTTGTCTTATAAGTGGCTCTCTCAGACTGTATTCTGAACCAAGTTGACTGAAACTGAGTTATGACAGCAGGGGTGCATTTGTTCAAGAAACTAATAAGTACCTAGTTCTAATCTAGTCTTATTAACTAGCATGAGGCTTCCTGTCATCTGCAATTGTTGCATTTCTTTCTAAACCAGTTTATTTTAAATTAGTTGTGAGTTTACATTTCAGATAATCAACTTTGTTTTCAACAGTTTAAATTACTGATCCAACGTCCTGCAATACTTTTTTAAATATCTTTACAAACTCTTAATCTGTTTGCATATAATGAGTATTTAGAATACGTTTATGGAATAAAGAAAAAGTAAGACGACTAGCTGTACTTCCAAAGGAAGAGCCCTGGTGGCATAGTGGGTTATACTTCGGGTGCTAGCCAAGAGGTCCACCAGTCTCTACGGGAGAAAGACAAGGAAGGCTTTCTAATCTCATAAAACATTGCCAGTTCTACTCTGTCTTATAAGAAGGACTATTATGAGTCAGTACTGACTTGAGGGTGTTAGTTTGAGAGTATAGTGCTTCCAAAGAGGGTGATTATCTAACATTGAAACTAATTTAAGTTATCTTCCATATTAGGAACATAGGGTTCAATAATAAGGAGTTAAAAAAATGAACAGAAAAAGAAAAGCTTTGGGAAATCATGATTTAAGACTTTTGCAGGGGTCCTCAAACTTTTCACAAATTTGTGTGTCATCCTTTGGCAGGGGCCTCAAACTTTTTAAACAGAGGGCCAGTTCACTGTCCCTTAGACCATTGGAGGGCCGGACTATAGTTAAAAAACAAAAGACTGGGCTGAGCCCTGGTGGCGCAGTGGTTGTGCGTGGGATTGTGGCGCACTGGAATGAAGGTTCAATTCCAGCTCCACAGGAGCAAAGGCTGGGCCTCCTACTCCCACCACCAGAGGGCAGTGATGCCCCCCAAATCAGAACAAAAACAAAAGACTATGAACAAATTCACCGCAGGCCCGGGATGAGTCGGCTGCTAAGCAGGACAGGCAGTTGTGGCAAAAACACCTGGTGGCTGGATAAATGCCCTTGGCGGGCCGCTTGTGACCTGTGGGCCGTAGTTTGAGGATGCCTGCAGTAGAGGGGAAAAGCACACCAAATTGTGGAAAGTTTTGTGTTCCTTAAGTAAACAGTTCAGGAAAGTGATTTGCCTTGAAGCAGAAGAAACACAGAGGAGGCACAACAACTGAAGGAGACGAGCTGCTTACAGATGTGAAGTAGGTAGAGACATGTATGTGTACACGTATGCAAGAATAAGTCAAGAAATATTGCTATGAACTAGCTTCTCATTCTATGTACACTTGTTTATTCCAAACAAAATGTTTTCAGACTTGCCTTTCTAATCAGTGGATGACTGCAGACAAGTTCTCTCAGTGAGACATTTGCTTTAGTCTAGGGGTCCTTTCAAAGGAAGGTCCAATCAGAACAGTGGCTTCTGAGGGAGATCTACTTGTCCAGTTAAGTTCAAGGTCAACTCAGAAGGTTATGACATGCCTGTTTGTTATGACATACCTGTTTGTTGGCTTCCCCAGGCGGAAATCTTGAGAGCTATTTCTCAAAGGACATAGGACAATCATGGGGGCTATTGTGAATAAATTTTCGGAAAACTAAAAATTGCACTGGTGAGGAAAATGCCAGGAAAGTTGCACCAAGGAATTAAAAAAAAAAATTCCATCATAGCAATTGACTTACTTTTTCTTCAAGGGTAGCAAGGGCTATCCCATTTTTTTTTTTTAATTTTTTTTAGGCATTACTGCCCTCAGGTGGTGGAAGTAGGAGGCCCAGCCTTTGCTCCCGGGAGCCGGAATTGAACCTCTATCCCAATGAGCCACAGTCTTGCTCACAACTGCTATGCCACCAGGGCTCAGCCTATCCCATCAGAATTTTGTTGGGAAACCTTACCTCTTACCCCTAAAACCCTGTTCTTGATCTTTTAGATGTTTTTAGTTCCCCAAATTCAGGGAACATTGAAAAGGAACCTGATGTGAGTTCCTTAAGAATGCCAACCGGCCATTTTGCTGTGATTTCAATGGAAGAGCCCAGGATGCTTCAGGCGGGCCTAGAGAGATGGACACACTGCTTCCAGATGTGTATAAATAGACCCATCTATCGAAGACATGCGAGAAGCAATAACTATTGTCTTACCATTATATACATAGGAAACTAGTTGAATATATTTTTGAAAGGTAGGATTGTCTTACCAACCAGTTTGCCCAATCTCAATTCCTGATCGTTGTCGCGGTCAACAAAGTGACAGAGGTCAGCATTGGAACTAAGGGACGCACAACCTCAGTTCACTCTTTCTTATCTAAATAAATAAGCATTTTTATTGCACGAGACTTTCAAGAAACAAACCGCACTGCCATCAAGACCGTTTCTGACTCAGAGACCGACAGCGGACAGGATAAAACGGCCCCTGTGGGCTCTGAGCTGGTGAATCTTGACAGGAGGCGAACTTCCTTTTTCTCCAGCTGAGTGGCTGTTTGCAGACCCTGTGGTTCCTTCATGAGATTTAAGGGAATAAGAAACCCCAAAACAACTTTCTATGGGAAACAAAGTGGAAGATATTAAATGTTAGGAGACAAATGATGACTCATCTATTGGATTGACAGCTGAAAGCCTAGAGTGAGTACCAGGAATTTTTTTAAAGCACGTGAAGATTTTTAAAACTTCCATGATGACTGGGATTACCTCTAATGAGAGGAGGGCAGAGCATTGGGCCATAATTAAAATGTGCCAAGATAAAAAAATTAAAATTAAAAAAGGGCTGAGCTCCGGTGGCATAGTGGTTGTGCACGGGACTGTAGCCCACTGGGACGGAGGTTCAATTCCAACAGTGGGGCTGGGCCTCCTACTTCCATCACCGGAGAACAGTGATGCCCCCTCCCCCCCAAAAAAATACGCCAAGATTACATAAGCATCACCAACAAAGTTTCCAGTAACCTTTGTCTTTGTGTGAAGATCAAATCAAATTTTCTTCTGAGATAAAAGTTAACTTTAAGCATTAATTCATTATTATTCTTCTCATTATGTGTACAAAATTTACTCCTGTTCTGATAACAACACTTGAGATTTCTTGGCACTCGCTCTTCAGTCCTGTAACTTCTTTTTGGTTTCAGTAAGTTTTTGGTTCTTAAATTGTATCAGAAAAAAAAAAAAGAAAAAAAATTGTATCAGATTGCATCGATATTAAAATGGAATATACTATTCAATTTCTCCATTTCATTTTCTTTTAGACATGAATCGTACAAAACTCAATATAGAGCAATGTTTGTGATGAATTGTTCAGTCAACAAAGAGGAGATTCTAAGATATAAAACTCCAGAAAGCAGGAAGAAGCGACGGGGCCATAAGAAGATGAAGTCGTCCCATGAAGATGCTGCAAAGCAGCCAGAGACAGACGTGGACGAGATCTACCACCCCGTCCTGTGCACTGAATGTTCCACTGAAGTGGCAGTCTATGACAAGGATGAAGTCTTTCATTTCTTCAATGTTCTAGCAAGCCATTCCTAAGTAGTGCTGTTGGCCTTTTACTGCCCACTATTGTATATAAGGCAAATATGGACAGTTGTTTTTTTTCCTGCATACTCTTTGTGATTAAGTGACATTCCAAACTGTGGAAACAACAGTGGTTCATCTTTATGGAAGATAATGGTTATTGACCTTTACCCCAACCCCTGAAAAAAATTTTTTTCCCGATATTGATGGGACTGATTGTTTATTCCCTTTTGGATGGTCATTTGGAAAGTATGGGCTTTTATTTATTAAAATTCTAGAATTCAAATATCCTAGAATTACAAGTAATCATTGCTTCAGAGTGCTATTTTAAAAGTTGTTTGGGATATACGTTAACTTGGTGTGATTAAACTAAAACTGTGTCCTGTTTTTGTTTTTGGGGTCAGAGCAGTATCTTTACTTTTCCTTCAGCACCCAGATGGGGTGAGAGTATTTCATAACTGAGAATTACATGGAGTGGATCTGTCAGGTACCTTAAATCCTACAGGTCTCTCTCTTAAAGGCTTGCACTTACCAGTATTCTACACTTAATCAATTAACATAATAAATTAGAAATTTGTTGTGAAGAACTACCTTATACCCCCAAATCTCTTGTGCCTACCTAAGTTGTGCCTAACGTAGGATCCTTTTGTTTCAATAATGATGACATAGTAGAATAGTAAGAAATCAGTAGATGGGTTTTTTTTTTGAGGGGGGGGACATCACTGCCCTCTGGTGGGAGTAGGTGGTCCAACCTTGCTCCTGGACAGCTGCTGCTGGATTTGAACCACAAACCCAGTGGGCCACAGTCCCGCATTCAACCACGATGCCACTGGGGCTTAGTCCTAGGAGATGGGTTTTAATTCAGGCTGTGCCATGCTAACCTGGGGCAGTGTGTTTGAGCCCATTTTCTTATCTGTAAAATAAAATAAAAAAAAAAGACAACCATGGATTCCCACAGAGATGAAGACCACCCGAGGGGCCTGACACATACTCCTCCCTCCTTGCCTTCGGTGCTCTCTGAAAGTCCCACTAAAGGGGGCCCGAGTGGTGGTATGTTCCTGTAGCAACTTGGTGGAGGCAAAGTAGAAAGGACTGTGTGCTGAGAGCAGTCCCAGGGTCTTCATAACTAGCAAAGGAAGTGATTTAACAAATAGACAGCTATGTAGTTGGGAACACTACACTGTTGATCTTTGAACAGCGAGGGGCCATAGGTCCCTACGCAGTCAACAATCCAGCTCTAACTCTTGACTCCGCAATTCCCCAGAGCCTGGCGGTGTAGTGGTGACTTTGAGCTGTGAACTGCTTGTGCCACCAGCCGCCCTGCAGGAGGTCGAGGAGGCTTTCTCCTCCCTGCCAGAGTCTCGCCTCACAGGGCAGCTCAACCCCTTTCTGGAGGTTTGCTCCGAGGCAGCCTCGAATCCATGGCAGTGGGGCCGGGTGTAAACAACTGCCAGCTGCTGTTGACTGGAAGCTTTCCACTAACAGCGCTTATTTTTACATATTTGTTATATGCACCACCCACTCAAAGCTGCCCTTTCAATACAAGACAAAACAGCATATTATGCAAAGTCCAAGTTTTTTTCTTTTTTAACAATGGTTCTAACACGGAATTCATTTATCTTGAAATGGGGAGCATCTGCTGCTGCAGGCCTCTCTATATGGCATCGGTTCTCAACCCGTGGGTCGCGACCCCTTTGGGGGTCAAATGACCCTTTCACAGGGGTCGCCCGATTTATACCAGTAGCAAAATGACAATGAAGAGGTAGCAACAAAAATAATGTTATGGGGCTGATCCCCGGTGGCGTAGTGGTTGTGCGCGGGACTGCGGCCCTCTGGGATGGAGGTTCAATTCCAGCAGTGGGCCTGGGCCTCTTACTCCCACCACCGGAGAGCAGTGATGCCAAAAAAAGAAAAATAATAATAATGTTATGGTTGGGGGGGGGCGGTCACCACCACATGAGGAACTGTGTGAAAGGGTCGTGGCATGAGGAAGGTTCAGAACCACTGTAGCAATTTGACTTTTTCTTGCTTTCTGGGAGCACTTCTAGCGGCACTACGGCACTTTGCATGGGCCCCGTCCGTGTTAGTCGGGGTTTATTCTCAGACATGAAACACCAAAATTACATGGGACCCAAAGGAGGTCATTTTTCCTGTGGTATGTGAAGAACCGGAGAGAAGCACTGCTCAGCAGGAGATGAGTATTGCCACGTGGCGTTCAGATGAGATCTGCACAGTTCAAACCCCCGTTGAAATGTGTTTTTTCCCTCAGACTGCTAATTGTCACCAGTCTTGTTTTCATAGCAGGTTTCAAGGTTCTCCTATTCTGATGCTATCATATAGCCTCTTCAGGCTAACACCTCCAGGGCCGAGCGAAGCATCGTGTACACTGGGGGAGTTTACACAGCCGAAGAAGACCCAAGCACAGAGTTACTATCGGCTTCAAGGATGGGTGATAGTACAATATACGTGAAGTGGATTTTTTTTTTAAAATAGGTTTAAGCAAAACAGGGCCTGTATAAAATGTGCAGCTTCATTGAGTTGGAACTGTTGACGTCTTATTTCTTTAGAAACTGTAAACTTTAGATGAGGAGTGCTGGGTCCACACCCTTTTTCTGAAGCCTTGACCTTGCATTCATGGTGGGTTATGTGTCAGGCTGCTAACCCCAACGTCAGCAGTTCAAAACCACTGGCCACTCTGCAGGAGAAAGTGGCTTCCTGCTCCTGGGAAGAGCAGGTCTTCTCTCCCCACAGGGTCGCTTTGAGTCAGAATTAACTTGAAGGCAGTGAGTTTTTTGAACACCCGGGGTGTTCAAAGACTGTTTCTTTGTCAATGACAGTCTGCTGGGCAGGCCTGGAGGATTTTGATATAATCTCAAAGGAAAGTTTCCTAATAGTCTATGGTTTTAGAGAACAAGAATTTTCAGTGAGTAAGAATGTCACAGACATTCAGAGGAGGGTGTTTGATGCTTTACAACTGTTTCATGTTGGGTGAGCCACCTTCTGGTTAACTTTGCAGCTCGAGGCCTTTTTTTTCTGTGTGCTCCATCTAGGGTAGGGCAGATTTTTGTCTTCTCAGTCTCACCTAATATTTTTATTATTTTTTTTGGTATCACTGTCCTCTGGTGGTCGTGGGCGCTACCCAGTGCTGCGCCTGAGAGCCGCCTCTGTATTTGAACCGCCAAGCCCGCAGGCAACAGTCCTGCACTCAACCACTTACACCACCGGGGCTCAGTCTCCTAATATTTTTATTTAAAAAAATTTTAGTCCCAATTTTTAGCTTTTCAATGTGCATATTATAATACAGGGTCTGTAGACAAAGAGTGAACAGTCAGATAAAGTATGCAGGCTCCTCTGTGAAGTATGCCCTTGGTTAGCCTCCCTGCACCTGGCATCAGCTGCTTGCCCCTACTGGGGTGATTTCAGTGTATATGCTCATCTGTTGACACAGCTAGGCTGTGGGCCACTTGCGAGCCAGGGTTTTGAAAGATTGCTAGTTCCTGGCATGTTCATGCACGCGCGTTTTTACTAATGTGTCACTGCTTCAACTCATGTAAGCCGCCAGTAACTCATGAGTACCACTTGTTGCGGGGGGGGGGGGGGGGGGGCGGCTCACAATCCGTGAGGGTTAAATAAAGCGTGGCCTCCTGCCATGGTTTGGTTAGTCAAGAGTGGGTGGCCTGGAAGGTCATTTGCATATGTGTCGCCATCATGGGCATGGGTCTTCCTGTGGGGTCATGATTCATCATCCGAGCTATTGCAGAATCTCTGACCTAAGTTTTGAAAAGAAGACTTCATTCCTTTAGCTGTGGTCCAGGTGCCAATTCTTCCTCTTTGCGTAAGCTGTGTGATAATGCTCTACGGGATCATGTCCAAATCAAATGCCAACAGGTAAGTGATAGTCATAGATTTCTCAACTTGGGTTTCATAGAATGTCAAAGAAGCAATGTAATGAAATGAACTCTTAGCCTCTTAAACTGCTTCCATAGGGGTGAAGTCCATGTAATAC
>PVJH01050064.1:0-10127 GCA_004026705.1 Nesogale talazaci | reverse complement strand
TTTTTTTTTAATTTTAAATGAATGTTTTATTCATGACATTATTTCCCTGAAAATTAGTAACAGGTAAAGCTGAGGGATTCATGTGTTGTTGCTTTTCTTTAATAAGCATTTCATTGGGGGCTCATACAGCTCTTATCACCATCTTATCACCATCAGCACATCGGGACAGGTTGCCATGGTTTTCAAAGCCTTCCCCTGGTACCAGAGTCCTGAGTAGCAGCTCATCCGCCTCCAACTGCCCCCTTCCTAGAGGAGCTCTCTCTTGGGCTGGGTGGGGGTCGTCGGGGACCATGGTCCAGGTTCAGGGCAGGGGGGAGATGGGCCAGGCTGGGAGGGCAGATGAAGTAGAGGGTGTCAGACCACAGGGCCGGGGGGAAGAGACACGCTCGAGGGCAGTGTGGTATGAGCCCGACTGTGAGGAAGGCCACATCTGAACCCCAGAACTGCTTGCAGTGTCATTCTTCTCAGCAGGGAGGTCCCACTCCACTCCTGAGGGGGCGTCCACCACCCTGCCTGTCCCCCCACCCAACAGCAGACAGCTGGGTTCTAGGGCTGGGAGCAATCTGACAGGGAACAACAAGAAAAAACCATTTCCTCCTGGATTTCTCCCCCTGTCCCCCACTTACCCCACCCCAGCTCCTCCTTCCTGTTTCCTTTCCTCCTGAAGGGTGTCGCACTAGCTAGTCCTATGGCTGGAATATGCATCCCGGTTCCCGTCAGGGCCCCCCCCTTCCTGATTCGGGTCTTAGCTCCCAGAGGCGGTCCCTCAACACCCGTCGCCTCCTGTCAGCTTTTCTTCACAGCTTTGTCTGGCAGAGATGGTTGAGGTCGTGGTTGATCCATCCTCCTGGGGAATAAACTCTTGGGGGGGCGGTGTGGGAAGCTGGCCGTTTTGTTTACCACTGCCACAAGAAGAGGGACTTGCGCACTGCACATTTTGAATGAACAATGTATTTTTGTTGTTGTTTTAGGCATCACTGCCCTCTGGTGGTGGGAGTAGGAGGCCCAGCCTTTGCTCCTGTGGAGCCACTGCTGGAATTGAACCTCCATCCCAGTGGGCCGCAGTCCCGCGCACAACCACTATGCCACCGGGGCTCAGTCCTCAATGTATTTTTTAGGGGGGTGGGCATCACTGCCCTCTGGTGGGAGTGGGAGGCCCAGCCATGCTCCTGGAGAACTGCTGGAACAGACAATGTATTTTAATATGAGGGATGAAGGTTCATGGATCAAAGCCCTCTGTCCAGGATGACACCCTACTAACTTGTTACTCACCCTTATTGAACCCTGACTATGGGCCAGGTCAAGGCCCCGGACTAAGTACCTCACTCATATTGACTCAAAACAACTCTATAAGGGGGGTGCAGTTAATAGCATATATTTATGAAAGATGAAAAAAAACGTGGGCAGAGAGAGCTCAAGAAACTCCCAACAGCACACCGTGATACATGGCGACCCAGCATCCTGGCCCCCAGGTGGCACACATAGTCCATGCTTGACTCCCACCATAAGCTGGACCATGTGTGAGGACAACCCAGACAAGCCCAGGCAGCAGCGCAACTGGTGTGGGAGGAGTTCTACTTCCTCCAAGGAAACGTTTGTGAGCTCGAGATTCAAATACAGGTCCGCAGCCTCTGAAGCTCCAGTGCTGGACCCCCCACCACATTCTACTCCCTTCTCCACAAGTGGACTTGAGCCAAAACAACTTTACAACAAGAAAAACAGAGTTGGAAGACTCACACGTTCTACCTTACTCCAATAACATTGTCATCAAGACCGCATGGAACTGGCATAAGGACAGACAGACAAAGCAATGGAATAAAATGGAACCGAGTAGATACTTAAAATTTATTTCCCACATGAGTGCCCAGACAATTGGAGGGGGAAAAGAAAAAAAGAAAATTCAATGGGGAAAAAGACAGTTGGTTTGTTTGTTTTCTGCATACAGTATGAGGAAGACTGAATAATGAAAGAAAAGCTGGGCCCCTACCTCACACCATATACCCAAATCAGCTCAAAATGGATCAATGGCTTCAGATCTAAAACTAAGATGCAGAAATGAACCTTATGACATTTAGATAAGCAGTCTTCTCGAACAACATCAAAAGGCACATGAAAGCACACACACACACATTTCCATTACAGTCATACTTGGTGGTGCCTGCCATCAATCAGAACAGTGTCGGGGTCTTACAGGTCTGTATCAAACAGGCAGCCATCTAAGTGAGGAGCCCACTAAGAAGCACGTCGGCCTGCGTGGTACAAAGACAAGCACACTGCATGAGGCCCCAATAGAAGAGTTTTTTAAAAACTTTATGTGAATTAAAAAAAAGAAATAAAAGATGTTTCCAAGAAAAAAAAAAAGAAGACAATTACGAAATCTGAACAAGGTGAAGAGGAAAGCATCAAAGCGAGAATGATGAACGTCCAATTTGTGGAAGGCCATGGAGAGCAGAGCAGCTAGGGCAGCGGTTCTCAGCCCCTTTGGGGGGCAGATGACCCTTTCACAGGGGTCCCCCAATTCATCACAGTAACAAAACAACAGTGGTGAAGCGGCGATGGAAACAGTGCTATGGTTGGGGGTTCCCATCATGTGAGGAACTGTCCTAAAGGGTGGTCGAGGCCGAGGCAGGCGAGCAGCACCGAGCGCCGGCCTGAAGACCGGGCTGAGGCCACGCCACGGCCAGCGTCAAGCTGGGTGGGACGCGGTGCTTGGCCAGTTGACCGCCCTGTAGACCCGAGCTGAATTTGCTCTGGGTGCAAGCACCTCTTACTTGTTCCAGGCCAGGAATTTCTTTCCATTTTGAATGTTACTGAGGGTCTTTTCTTTCTGACTATTTGTATTTTTGTCTTTATACTATTATTCTTTTGGCCTTACCGCCTTAGTGTGATTTTGTTTTTTATTGTTTTCTGTTGCTCTTCCCAGCTGTAAAGCACAAGAGGAGTGGATACTACTAATAATAATAGCTGATACAAAGGTTTATAGGGGGTGCGGGGCGGGGTGGGTGATAGGAAGGGAAAGTAAATAACGAAGGTGGGCGGAGGTGGCCCTAGAACGGATTGTGGTTGCACAGTTCACTTTAAAGGCAACTTAACCGGGCTGAGCACCGGTGGCGTATTGGTTGTGCCGGGACTGCGGCCCACTGGGACGGAGGTTCAATTCCAGCAGCGGGGCTGGGCCTCCTACTCCCCGCCCCCCCCAAAAAAAAAGGCAGCTTAACCATGGGGAGGGGGGGGGGGAAATGCCCTGAAATTGACATGGTACATGATTGTACAACTCTCCTTGATATGACTGAAGGATTGTCTGATACGTAAATGATGGCCAATAGAACTGGTTGGGGGGGAAAAACAGTCATGCTCTTTTAGAGTAGGCTAATTATAAATCAGGAAGAAGAACATTTACAATGCTGTATGTTCCCAAGGACACAAGTGAAAAGACACCCATGGTTGTTAGGCGCCACTCAGAGCGGCATCAGGTACCCCAGAAGGAAGTGGCACTGGATCCTGCACCCGCCTCACCCTCACTCTCACGGCGGGGCCTGGTCGCAGCCACCTGCCAATCTTCCACTTCTGCGTGTGGCCCCTCTACTCACCAAGCATGATGCCCTTCTCTAGAAACCCAAACTCCCGCCCATCGAGTTTCTGCCCCCTCACAGTGCCCCTGAACTGCCCCTCGGCGTCTCCAAGACTCTTTACTAACTCCCCAGCCCTTCTCCACAGTGTCGACAAATTATTTGCAAATTATGTATCTGATAAGGGGCTTGAATCTAGGTGAGAAACAAACTTCTACAGTTCAACAAAACAAAGACAGTCTGATTTTAAGATAGGAAAAGGATTTGAATAGGCAGCTCTCCAAAGAAAGTATATAAATGGCACAAAAAAAAAAAGAAAAGAAAAAGGACAGGAAAGGGTGACACGAGAGAGATATTAATCAGAATCATCATGAGGAACCATCTTGCATCCACGAGAGAGGCAGGCAGGCACCACAAGGAGCCATGGTGTCCTAGTGGATTATTCAAGAGACTGCTACCCACAAGGTCGGCAGTTCGAGCCCACTGTCTGCTCTGCAGGAGAGCGATGAAGCTGTCTGCCCCTATAGAGTGGACAGCCCGGGAAGTCCACAGGGGCAGTTCTTGTCTGCCCGATGGGGTTGCTTAGTCAGACGTGACTTGACGGCAGCGAGAGAGGGTCATCACTACAGCAACACGGAAGGCGATGGCCCAAACTAGACAACAAATGCTGTTGGTGAGGATGCAAAATGTGCTTGCCTGCTAACCAAAAGGTGGCATTGGCAGCCACCGATCTGTGTCAGTTTCAGCCCTGGGAGAGTAAGGGTGGAGTCTAGGCAGTCAATCTGCAGATAGGCAATGAGGCCTCTGTGTGGGCATGGCTTTCTCCAGAGAATTCTGGCAAGTGTCCTGGTATTTCCTAATTGGAGGAAGGAGACTTGACTCAGTCTCTTGAAGACAATCTACCAACAAGACATGCTACAGACCCTGAGTCCTGGAGACTGGAGGAGCTGGAGGAGAAGCCACATGGGCTTACCCTGATGGAACCAAACCTCTGGGGCCGGAGAAGCCATGTGGGGACTCCTAGCAGCGCTGCTGAGATGCTTGGGAGGCCATGGGGAGACCCCTACCAGTGCTGAGGTGCTTCTACTGCCCCTGGATACTGCTGATGGACCCTGACCCTTGGAAACGAGGAGCCATGGGGAGACCCCTGCCAGCACCAGGATGCTTCTACTGCCGCTGGACACACAAGCCTCTGCACCCACTGATCTGTGATTGTCCTGGTGTCATTGCACGTGCTTCGTGAGTCAAAAGGAGACTTTATAGACTGGTATCAGACATATGGGCTAACATTGGACTTAAGACCTTGGACTGGACTGGATTGGGATGCTTTCTCAATGTTCCATTCCTCTTGTATATAAACCTTTCCCTTATATCCATATGCGTGTTTATGAATTTGTTTCTCTAGTCCACCTGAACTAACACAGTTGGGGATTCAAGTTTGCACAGAGGCACCTCGGAAGATATGTCTGGTGATGGACTTCCAAGGAACCAGCCTCTGGAAACCCTGGGCAGCACAGCTTGGCTCTGACAGGAGGAGGTGACCAGGGTCTGAACTGACTGACTAGCAACTCAGCACCTGGCTGGGGGGAAAGTAAAACAGTACTGACAGTTAGGAAGTAGCTTGGCAGTTCTTCAAAGGGTTCGACATAACCCCAGAGACCTAACAGAAGAAACTCCAACAGTTATATGCACACCTATATTCACTGCAGCACCATGAGCCATCGTAAAAAATGGAAACCACCTAACGGTCCAGCAACAGCAGGCTGGATTAAGGACATGTGGCACATCCAGACAAGGCAATACAAGGCAGCCGTAAAGAAGCACACATCCTTGAAACATCTTAGGGCACAGGTGAATCTGGAGAACATTAGTCAATCGCAACAACACAGCTACTGAATGATCCCACTTTCAGAAAGACACAAGAAAGACGCATGCAAACAGGTCTCAAGTTCACTGGCGAGTGCCAGGCGTTAGGGAGGGATGGAGAGGGAAAATCCCTCTCTAGAGGAGGCCTCTTGTTTGGGGTGCTAGGAAAGGCACCTGAAGGGGGCGGGGGAGTCGGTACTACACAAGAATCGGTTTTTAGAAAAAACTGTCTCATGTACAATCTCGCAACAAGAACAGTAAATGTCCAAAATTCATATGGGGTCTCATATGCAACCATGTGTGCATACACATGTATGGCCAAGTGCCTGTGTCTATTTCACTGTTGCTGTGCTGCCGTCTCACAGACCTTCGAGGACAGGGAGAAGGGCCTCTATGGCTTTCCAAGACACTGTCAGTCTTTACCTGCACAGAAAGCCTGGTGGTTTTGAACCACTACCCTTGTAGTTAGTAGCCCAACAAATCACCCCGTGTGCCACGAGGGCGCCTTCAAGCATAGTTGTCGACACACATGTGTATGAGCATTTATGTGTATGCTGCACAGGACAGGATTCCAAAACTTCACGAAAGAATAAATCTAAATACTTTTTCCCTCCTTTGGCAAATATTCCCAAATACCGTGAACCACATGAGGGTAGGTATGGATACTCCTTAGACATGCCCGAACACCTCTGAGATGGGTTCACTGGATTCGAAGGCTTGGGAACCAGTCTCTCATGACAACTCGCTCAACTGGCGTTCATGACATGGAGGGTCTACATCCCAGTCGTGAGGTCTGGGGTCTTAAAAGCTTCTAAGTCATCCTCTCTGAGACATAGCTCTTGGCCTCTTCTGGTGCCCAGCGAAAGAGAGAGAGGGCTATCAAAGCATCAGAGAAGAAGTTCACCTACAAGCTGATGAAAGTCTACGCACACCATACTCTCCCCCTACCCCCACCCCCCGATCAGAGCTAGATGGTGCCCGCTCACCAATGCCAACTGTCTGACCAGAGTCACCACAGATACTCCTGGATAGACTAGAAGAAGATACTGTACAGCAAGGCCCACATTCCTTAGAAAACACCAGGCTGACTGGACCAGTTGAGACTAGAGAAGGCGGAAAACATCTTGAAACCACTAGGAGAGATCCTCTTCACCTGAGAACTGGGAGAAGGCGTGGTCAACAGATACGCCCCACCCCCACCAGGGCAAAGACTAGGAGGAGGAGAAGGTGGGGGGTGGGGGGGACTAGCACCCCAGAGAGCTTGATTGATGCCTGGAGGCCATGTTGCCAAGGTCACTGAGGGCCAGGTATAAAAGTGGTTAAAAGCTAATTTGATGTGCTCTGAGGGGCTGGGAGGTGGTGGTAATTATAGTTACCATTACAAAAAAAATCCAAACTTGTTTTCAGTGATTTTGACTCCTGGGTCGATCTCGGGGCCGTTTTTTTTATGACAGCAGCCTCTCCACCTTCCTCCAGCGGAGCTGAGCCTTTTGGTTGGCAGTTGTGCTCTTAACCATTTTCTTTTTTTTTTATTATTATTATTTTTTTTTAGGCATCACTGCCCTGGTGGTGGGAGTAGGAGGCTCAGCCTTTGCTCCTGTGAGCGGGAATTGAACCTCCGTCGCAGTCCCGCGCACAACCACTATGCCACCGGGGCTCAGCCATTTTCATCAAGGATCTTTAAAGTCCCATAAGTCCAAACCCAACCCAACCACGGCCATCAAAGTGATGACTTGTGATGACTCCACAGGCATCCTGAGGGCTTCCTATAAGGTCTCTGAGGCTGTATATCTTTTTTTTTTTTTAATAATCACTTTATTGATTCTGTTTACCTAATTAAAATACTACATGAGTGTTAATGCATGTGAAATCCAATAAAGTGTATTTCATTAACATCTACCTCTGGTGAGATACAGTGATAAATGAAAAAAAAATCATTTTATTGGGGGGCTCTTACAAATCTTTTTTTCTTTAATCATTTTCTTGGGAGTTCAAATGTATATGGTGTGTCTTTAATCCAGCCTGCTGTTGCTGGGACGTTAGCTTGTTCCCCTTGTTTTATGATGGCTCACCGTGCTCCAGTGGACATACAGTCCCTTCTGTTAGGTCTCTGGGGTTATGTTGAACTCTTTGAAGAAGTGCCAAATTGCTTCCTGTCAGTCCTGTCATACAACTCTATCACAATCCATACACCCATCCACTGCTGTCAAGCACACTTGTACGTTACTCTCAAATCACTTGCTTTCCACTTGAGCTCATTTCCCCCCTCCCCCCCTTGATAATTTATAAACTCTTGCTACTTTGTCCTGTCTTACACTAACCAATGTCTCCCTTCACCCACTTCTCTAGTGTCTGTCCCCCAGGGAGGGGGCTATACTATATACACTGGAGTATAAACTGAGCGCTTCAGCACCTTTTAAATGCAGTTTTTGTGGTAAAATTCCGTGCCTCGATTTATTCTCAAGTATGTGCGGTGTGTAGATCACTGTGATCAGTTCCCCCTTCCTCCCCCCGGTACAGCTACTCTCATTTTTCCTGAGGGGTTTATATGTCCTGGATACCTGTGTTTCCAGCTCTGATCTGTACCAGAGGCTGCAAAGCTTGACAAGAACAGCCATTGTTCTCCCTCTGAGCAGCTGGTGGGTTTGAACTGCTAACCTTGGATTAAGCTTAACCCACTGCAGTTTCCCCAAACCAAGAAACTCACAGCCGTCCAGTCAATGCTGCCCCTTATAGGGCGGCGCAGACGTGCCTCTAGGGGTTTCCAAGATTGTAAAGAGCCCGGCATGTCACCAGGGCCCCTTAGCATCCATGTGGGGCCTGGCAATTCATTCCCAAGTACAGACACAGGAGGAAGGAAAACTTCAGCTCACGCAAAAACAGTACACACACATCCATGGCATCATAATGCACAACTGCCTGCCCACCTCCCCAAACGCTCCGTCAGCGGTCCATTACAGGACGGATGGACAGAGCGCACCACACAAGAAATATTACCCTCCAGGCAGGCTGCACCAGAGCTGAACCGTGGCCGCTTCTCAACCAGGGAAAGAAGCCAGACACAAAAGGGCACATGATGAAAAGATTCCATTTAGAGAAAGGGCAGGGCTAAGCAAACCCCTGGAAGAGTGAAAGCAGACGGGACTGGGGAACGGTGGGCTTGGGCACTGGCTATGAAACTGGTAGGAGGTAGCTTTGAGAATGGCCTGGAATTCGTGTTTGTTTGCATCACAGAGCTTTGTAAATAGACTAAAAACCATTGCATTGTGCCCTTCAAACTGGAGAACTTTGTGACGAGTGAATCATAGCTCGGGTGTTCGGGTCTTTTTTTAATAGTGCGAGTGTTTTACTTGAATCCCTCCGAGGCGCTTGCTGGGGTCCTGGGAACTGTGTTTAGGTTGTCTTCTTGAACGCTCACGGGCCCGGGTCAGATGGTGCATGGCGGCCCCAGGGGCAGCCCCGTCTCACCGCCCCCACTCACCACCGTTCCCATGCAGGTGTAGTTGATCCTCAGGTAGTAAGGAAAGCCCAGGTATTTCTGCAAGAAGTGGAGTGACAGTCAGCGCCGCGCGGGAGCCGACCCAGGACGCTTCCCCTGGGGCTGAACAGCGGCCCCTCACCTCGGTCAGATCGATTGGCGAATCCACCAATTTTTTGAACACTTTCTCCAAGGTGTCCATCGGACTCTGATGGAAAAACTCGGTAGAAATCTCGTGGCCGAGTTGCTCGAACTTGACTAAAGAAATCCGCCAGAAGCATTCGTGCATTTCTAAGGCCCAAAGCTTCCGCGGCGCCAACAGCATAACCAGGAGGGTCCGCAGCACCTGCAGGACTGGGGGTTTCCACCCCGAACGGATCCCGGGGGCCATCGCCGGGCAGAGCGCGGCAACGTGGCTGGAACCTGGAGGACCCGTGGGTCAAACCTCTGCGGTCGCCCCGCCCCTGCACCTGGCTCCGCCCCGCTGTGGCCCGCACGCGAGCCGGGGCCTCCCCTTACTCCGGGCCCCACACCTAACCCCACCGACGCTCTGTTCCTCCCCCTGCCCCGCCTCCTCCCTTCGCCCCGTCCCTGTCCCCCTCGCTTCGACCCACGCTCCATCCTCCCCGCCTCCTCCCTCTGGTCCCAGCCTTTCCCGGGCTCGTCCCGTTTCTGGCTCCGCCCCTCCACCTTCGCACCGCCCCTTCCCCGCTGGGGGCCTTTCTGGTTTGGTCTCCGTCCCGCTCTTCTGGTCGTCTGAGCGCTTCCCGACTCTTCCTTCTCCTGAAGCCGAGCCACTTCTTGCCCCCGGGCTTGCTCCACACTCGGCCCCGCCCTTGGTCCGGCGCTACCTGCCCTTGTCGGGGGCGGGAGGGGGGGCTCCGTCCATGGACCCACCCCTGGCCATGAGACCACCCCTAGACTCGCGTCTTCTCTCCCTGCACCTCCTCCCCCTCGGAAGCGCTCTCGCGGTCTCCTCGCCATGCGACCCCTCATCGCCTCTCGCCCTCCCTTCAGCTCTCGCTGGTGCTGACTGATGGGCCTGCGGCTTTGGAGTCCTCACCGTTTTCTTCCGCCGCCACAGCGGCCCCGCCCCCGCCCCGCCCCCCGCCCCGCCCCGCCCTTCTTAGGCCCGGCCTCTCCTCGCCCCGCCTCCTTGTCTGAGCAACTCCTGGCCTAGGTCTCTGCCCTGCTCCCTTCTCTTTCTACGCGGT
>PVJH01050063.1:0-10011 GCA_004026705.1 Nesogale talazaci | reverse complement strand
CATCCTTGTTCCTCAGGCTGTAAATGAAGGGGTTCGCCATAGATGTTATGACTGAGTAGAACACAGAGATCACTTTATCCCCTTCACTCATTTTCTTGGAGTTTGGCCTCATGTAGGCAAAGATGGCTGAGCCATAGGCGAGAACAACAACAACAATATGAGACCCACAGTTGGAGAAAACCTTGAGCCTCCCTTCTGCAGACTGCATCTGGATCACAGTGGAGATGATATTCCAGTAGGAGACCAGGATGAGGGACAGAGGAGCGAGGAGGATCACCACACCCACGGCAAAGATGGCCATTTCTGTGCTGTAGGTGTCTGCTGAAGCCAGCCTAAGGAGGGCAGGAGGTTCACAAAAGAAATGGTTAATGACATTGTTTCCCTTGTAGGGTAGACACAAGGTGATTGTGGTGTCCACCACTGACACCAGTGCTCCACTAGTCCAGCACCCTATGACCAGCTGGACACAGACCCAGTGAGTCATGATGGTGGAATAGTGCAGGGGCTTACAGACAGCCACGTAGCGGTCATAGGACATCACTGCCAATAGGGCACACTCTGTACACCCAACCAGAAGCAAAACAACTATCTGCATTGAGCATCCAACAAAGGAAATGGTTTTCTTCTTTGCCAGGAAGTGGACTAGCACCTGGGGAACTGTGGTAGTTGAAAAGCAGAGATCTGCAAAGGACAAGTTTCTTAGGAAGAAGTACATGGGTGTGTGGAGTCTGGAGTCTATGTGAATAAGCACAATGATGAGGAGGTTTCCCAGCACGGTCAGCAGGTAGATGATCAGAAACAGGAAGAAGAGCAGGACTTGTGTGTGTGGATCCTGGGAGAGGCCCAGGAAGACAAACTCAGTCACAGAGGTGTGATTCTCTTCTCCCATGAATGTTTACTCCTGCTTAGAGGTCAGCATCAAGAAAAGAAATATATATATATATTGGTTGGTTATAAAAAATAGTGATGTTGATATTTATTTAGACAGTAACCCAAATTGCACTATTTATGTGCACTACTTACCAGCTTTCACTTATGCAAAGACTGAGTCTTCTTTGGTTCAGTAGTTATGACTATTAAAAACCTCTTTTGATTTTCCCTTTGCAATAGATACAGCCTCAAGAAATTGTTCTAAGTATCTTTATGATCAAACCTGGGTTAGAGTATTATGGAAAAATAGTCCTACAAAGAGCATTATCTATGTTTGAGAAAGCAATGAATTAATATTGCAGAAAACTAGTTTGATTAGTCTGAAAACCATCTGAGATCCTTTATGACAGTTGATTTCTTTTTTTATTTTTGCCAAATAGTTCTTAAGAACTACCACACTCTTACTCTGGTGACCTAGAACTGAAGTCATCCTGGGAGAACACCTATATATGAACACCCTAGAGGAATGTATTCCTTTGAACACTTAATTAGATAAGAACAAAAGGCCGACATTTGTCTAAAAGCAAAGAAGAGAGGCAGATCCAGAGGAAATGCTATGAAGAACTGGGGTGAGAAAAGGTGTGTGGGGGGGGTGAGTGCCAACATCTTGGGAGAAATAGAGCCAAAGACATGGAACACAGTATAAACTATCAAATAGGAAACTACTTTGTTCTGCATATTTCACATAAAATACAATATTTTTTATGAAAAAGGAGAAATAATTCTAGAAGAGCTCCCTAAACAACCACACCCACTGGCACTGAGTCAATTTCAACTCCCAGTGACTGTGTGTAGAGTTTCAGACTCTGTCTATTTCTTCCAACAGAGCAACTGGTGGGTTTGAACAACCTTATAGTCAGCAGCCCAACGTCTACCCTTAGACGCCAGGACTTCTTTTTTTAAGCAAATCAAGACCCTGCCATTGGGTTGCTTCTGAGTCATAGCAATTTTTGAGATTGTAATTCTTCCGATCTCATCTTTACTATGAGGAGACGCTGCTGAGTGTGAATTGCCCATCTTGCAGGTTAATGGCCCAATAAAGCAAGAGATGAGTCTGTGCCCTGGTCCTGGTCCAAGCTGTTTGCATTTATTTTCCTTGTGAAGAAGGTGCTGAGCAGCATCAGGTAAAGTAATTGCCTCTTTGATCGTTGGACCTAGGTGAAAACAAACAGAAGTTCTCTGCCATCCAGGTGATTGCAACGCGACAGACTGGATCTGCCTGTTTTGGGTTTCCTGTACTTTCCATCTTTATGGGAGCTCGGCAGAGCACATTGGTGTGGCCAGTGGCTCAGTGTGTGGGCCACTAGTCACCAGAGCTCCGGAGCGGAAGCCATGGTTCACCATGGACTCTCTTTTTATCTCAGCACACAGGATCTGTTGATGATAATAATGATGATAAGTTTGCCATATCTTGAGCACTCTCTTGATGTCAGTCATGATTAATATTTTCTTTATATCCATGGTTTTAAGACACCTTTAAATTCATGTGACTCATGGTAAAGATTTTTTAAAAAGCAGAGTAATTTCAAAACCTATTTCTCTAAGCCCTATTCAATCTAATTGATAATCTGGAATTCCTTGATTCCCCCTACCCCTAGCTGCCTCCCAAACTGGTCACAAACAAATAGAAAAAAGACTAACTGCAATTTAGTCGATTTTAACTCATAACCAGCCCACAGGACAGAGCAGAATTGCTCCGGTGGGTTTGCACGCCTGTACATGTTGACAGGAGTAGAAGGCCTCATCTTTCTCCCAAGGAGCACCTGCTGGTTCCCAAACTGCTGCCCTTGCAGTTCACAGCCCATCCGGTAACCTACTGCACCAGCGGGGCCCTCCAACTGGTCACCAAACCCCAATCGAACCCCCTGTCATCGAGTCCATTCTCACTGCCATCGGCTCTGGCCATCTTATAGAGCAGGGCGGAACTGCCCTTGTGGGTGTGTGAGGCTGAAACTCTTTACAGGAGTGGAAAGCCTCATTGTCTACCCTGGAGCAGCTGGTGGTTTCAAACTGCAGACCTCACAGGGAGCTGTCCAGTAAGTAACCACTTCCTCACCAGGATCCTCCAAACTGTAACCAAGGACTTTAAGCTGTCTCCAGAATCAGTCTACCTCAATGTCACATGCAGTCCTTGAAGACAAATCTGCAGGCCTTTTCTATTTTGAGTATTTTAGTTCTGACAGAGAAATCAGAAGACATAAAAAATAAGTCAGGCATATTTTAACCTTTATGTTTTTCAGCTTTTTGTTGGGTTCTGCAAAAAACACAATGAAAAAATAACTAAAAGGAAAATATTTAGAAAGCACAGAATACTATTTTCAAATAATTTGAATATATATCTAAACAAACAAAAGAATAAATTCAAGTTTATGATAACTTTTAAGAAAGGGGCTCTGATACAAAATGAGTAACTGAAAATTCTTGCTTTATTATGTACCAAATATAACAAAAGAGAAATTTTAGTTTAAAAGAGTTTCCTTCACAAAGAAACCTTGATTAAACTTAAGAAGGTGTATACTTATAAAATATTTAAAACTTCTTTTGAAAAGAACTGCTATATATGTCTGTGTTAGAAATGAACATACAATAATTTATGAAAAGAAAATGTTAGACTTATAAAGATATTAATTCTTTTCTAGATAATTCATAAATACACTGAAATCACAATAAAGCTAATATATAAGTTTTGTAAGAGAAATTACAAAAGCTTATTTTAAATTTTATCCATATAAGTAATAACATGATATCAAGCAATGGCAGAGGAAGTAAAATGAGAGAGTAGAGGAAAGACATGCTACCAGTTGTAAAATATGTATTTCCCAAACAGACATGATCAGGCTTAAAACATTTGCTAGATGATTATATCTACAACTGAAAAACTCTGTATGTGTGAAAACTTAGCATTTATTAAAAGGAGCATAACAATAAATCATAGCAAATTAAAAGTGAACAAAACCTTTGCACAACTACTCACTATAAAAAGTATATATATAAAATGGGAGAGGGGCTAATTTGAAGTATTAGATGCTGAGTTGCCGGTGAAAATCAACCCTATCACTCAATTCAGACATAAGAACCATCCAGAATTACATTATTCATATACATATTGATAGATTGATATATTCAAGAAATAAGTAATGTCAAATAAGTTAACAATCTCATTGAAATAAGAATCAAAATCTATTGATTGTTGAGTGGCAGTGGTCTTTCCAGACAAAACTCACAAACTAAACTCACTGTCGTTGAGTGGATTCTGACTCAGAGTGACCCTGTAGGCCCAGGGAGAATGGCCTCTGTGAGTTTCCCAAACTTTCGCTCTTTATCAGAGTAGGATGCCCCCTATGTCTCTCACAGAAAAGTTGGTGGTTTCAAACTGCTGACCTTGCAGCCAGCAGTCCAACACATAAGCACTGACTGCAGCAGCAGGGCTCCTCCTCCTACACAGACACCCTCTAACATCAGTAAGAAAAGATACACAAGGCTCTAGTAAAGTCCACGAAGTACTCCATGCACACAATTGAATTAAAAGACTAAACAATAAACTTTGAAACAAAATATGCACATTAAAACAAAGGGAAGCCTATATTTTACCTTTTAGGAAAATTTTCAAAGGATATAATGTTAAAGTTTAATGACATGACAAGATTAGTAAGGTCAAGAGAAAAATCAAGTCATTAGATGTTTTGGGTAACTCAGCATTTTCATTCCTTATGTGGAGCTCTAACGGTGCGTGTTCATGCTTATCTGTGCTGTGGATGTGTGGCGTGGAGGTACCTCTAGAGGCTCTCTGCCTTCCCTCGGAACCTGCTGATCAGAGACCATGTTAGGTGTCAAGAGCGTGCAGCATCCTTCACTCATTAGCAGTGGGTGCGTCAATGCTAATCTGCCAGGTTTGAATCCTTTCCTTATTAATTAATGTGAGAACAAAAGCAAACTACATAGCTTTTCTGTGACTAGGTTTGTACATTTCTAAATGGGGATATTCATTATTCATATTTAATAGAGGTTAAAAAAGAAATCACTTAAAAAACTTAAGGCAGTCAGTGAACCGGACTAGCTAACAAATGAGAAATAACAGCATGATTAGAAAACTAGTTATTATGGACAGACCATATTCATATATGATTGCTAAATTTCAATGGATGAGATAATTATTCTGATTATTTTTACCTTGTGTATCCTTTTATTGTTTGTTCAATCTTTGACAGAACTCTTTTTCTAACAAAATTGCAAATCAAGGCCAAATGTGATGGGTAAATGAGAAAATTTTAAGTATGTATATAGAATGAAGGAAAAAGTGAAAGATTGATTTGATTTAACAACATTATTCTCTCTTAATTTTTAAATTCTGTTTTTATTCTGGAGGTTTTCATACATATACAAAGTAGAGAAAATTGTACAAAAACCCTCAATTATTTAGCAATAATGTTCAATTTTGATCAATTAGCTTACTTTTGCATTTGTTTATAATGGCTAAGTGTGGTTCAAAATATTTCTTAAACCTCTGTATTATTGAAAATCTGAAAGGAAATAGACATTATTATACATGTCTGAAATTAGAACATAACCTTTTTCCTTGGAAATTTGTGCCATAGTGAATAAACTCTCTACATGACTTGGAGATCCAGAGAAAGCATAGTGGTTACTAGTAGGAGGTGGGATTTTAGAAAAAACAGAGGAAGTGTTTTGGGGGAAATTTTTACATTTCTCCTAAAACATTGCAATTGTTCTTCTATATTTTGCTCCTTCTGCCTTAGCAAATTAGGAGCCGGCTGGTGGAGTGGGTGAAGCCTTGGGCTGCCAAAACCCAAAGCTAGCAGTTCTACAACACAGGCTGCTGGGGAGGAAGAAGAGATTTTCTGCTTCAGTAAAGCGTTACTGTCTGAGAAGCCCACAGGGTCAATTCTGTCAGTCGAAGAGGGTGCTCATTACTCAGAACCTATGCATGGTAGGGACTTCTGTTTGGGATTTGGACCACTGACTCATTTCCTAGAATTAAACTGAATCACATGTTGATTTTCCCCCCTTCTTTCAAGAAATTATTGTGCTGTCTTTAATAATTTAATGATCTGTTTCAACATATTTGTCTCTGTATGATAGACAGGCTGCCATTTCTTCTTCTGGTGAGTATCACTTACCTCTAGGAAACAACTATCACTTATCTCTCTCATCTGTAATCACACATTACCAGACAGTTAATAAGAGTTTAGTGGAAGTTATTTCAATGAATGAGGAATGAAATAAACTTAAACTGATACTCCCACACCTGAATTAGCACCCAAATAATGCATTCACCCTCTGAAATAAGAGAGGAGAGTAAAAAGACGGGGGCACTTTGGCTGTGGAGACTTTAGCGATATCTCGGGAGCTCTGATGGTGGATTGGGTTACCCGTGAATCTGCTCACCACAGTCAGGCATTCAGACACACCAACTGCCTTGCACGAGTTAAAGAACAGGTTGTCTATAGTAAAAATTTTGACCTCAGAAACCCAGAAGAGCCTTTCTACAGAGTCCTTATGAGAAGGAATTGACTCAATGAAGGGAGCCTGGTTTTGAGTTTGGGAGTGGATGACCAGGTTCAAGAGCGTTAAGCCCATCTCAATGGAGAAGCATTATTCCAGTATGCTAGAGAACTGCAAGTCAGCACACCCCAAGAAACATCTTCACATGGCTTTGAGCAGATGCCCAATCACAGGCAGACCCTTGCCCTTGGCCTTGCTGCTCCCCAAGTGAAAACCCAAGAGGCTAAGAGTAATTAAAAAGGAAGAGCCAGAAGGGGAACCATTGATGCAGCAGGGGCAGACAATTAGCAGAGGTGATTTTGATGTAAAAGGAGAGGCCTTGAGAATCCATTGCCTTTCTGAGTCTTCACAGATAACTTAATTCTCCTCATAGGAAAAAACAATAGAATTTCTGAATCTATCAGACAGGAGAAGCAGCACATAAGAACACAAAATCTCTCTAGAAGTCAGATGAGAAACAGATAGGAACAAGAGAATGAAAGCAAAGTCCATCCTAATGCAGAGAATTAAGATTTCGCACTCCTAAACTGATGAATTTCTTTCCCTTCCTTATCTCAACCTCCTCACCTGGAGAAGCAACAAGGTAAATAACTGTTAAAGAAAGATGTCATTCCTTTAGTCTGTGAATTAATATCCTAGTAGCCATCTGCATGGCTATTTCGCAAATACTCCTGAAGGCTGAGACTCATCCGAACCGAGTCTTACAACATCATCATTCATTCAACACAATTTAATTGAAGAACTTTAACCAAAATTGACCAGGAAAAAACACCCACCAGCTTTAAGAGTTTTTCTGGAAGGAAGTCTTTTAACCTGAGCTTTAACCTAAAGTAATATTAGGTGTTGTAAACAGAACAGTCCCTGGGGAGCAATAATTACTGTTAACTTTTTAAACTTTTCTACACCCAGATATACCCTGGAGTATTTTTTTTAATTGTCATCAAAGACGCAATATCTGAACTTTATTCAATTCAATTGCTACATGAATGTTTCTCTAACTAATGTCTTTAGACCTGTTTGTCTCCAAACTCCATTTTCGAATGAAAATCTGCATCTGAGTGAAGTGAGGTTCTGTGAAGAATTGATTCTAGAATGCACAAGTTATAATTGGGCCATAAACACTAGACAGCCACCTTATAATATTTCTTGGGAAGCTGCATCAAATAACTTTCATACCCTTATTTCAGAAATCTCTGAAATACATTTCTCTATTACCTTAAAATAGCAATCAGATGTACTGAACTACAATAGCACAGTTTGAGTCTACTGAGTTTGTTTCCTGTCTTTTAGTGGTCTAGGCCTCCTATGGAAGGCTGCCTAGATTTGGGGATTTGTTTTTCTGGAATATTCAGCTTTCTTCAAATGTCCTATCAAAGAGACCCAGTTTGGCTTGCTGAGTAAATTGGACTTGGCCTTTAACAAACTTAATGCTGACAATAAGAAACTGATACACTCCTTTGAACTTTAAACTTAAACACTAATGTGAGAAGAAGCTGGGGGTTGCCTTCCTCTGGTTGTAGATTTAAAAGCCATTGGACTTTGGTTCAAATCTCTCTTGTTTTGAGATCACCTGTTGATTGGGAACTTAAGACTGCATCTGTCTGCCATTTTCATGTTTTAGTTCTACAGATAAATAATTTAGCACTGTGCTCTGTGTATAACATTTATTGTCTTCTTAAATATTATTCTTCCAACTAAGTTTCAACAATCTGTAGGTAAACTTTCATATATTTTACTCTACAAGGATCCACAAGATTTTTAGATTCTATACCAATATGAATGTGAGGCTTCCACCATAACCGCATAGATTAGTAGTTAGAAAAGGCTAAATTCAACTCAAACGGCAAACTTCCACTCCTGCAGAAGCATTTCAAACTCCAGGTTTTCTTCACAAAGGGGAGAACTTAATGGATGCTAGATAAAATTCATTTGTGGGAGAAGGGTGAGCATGTATGGGGGAAATCTTTTGTGTTCTCTTGTGGAAGAAGTTTCTGGTCTTAGAGTTTCAATGTTGAGAGATTGAGTCTAATTTCTAACTGCTTTAAATCAGCAATGGTTCTCAGAGGGAAGCCAGTGTGTAAGATGCTGGAGAAAGATGTTTGTGGATATGTGAGTTTATATTTTTCATATTGGAAAACAGTTATCTGTGGTTGAATTGACTGAGTTGTAGTTCAAGACTTCATACAGAGCAACAACAACATTTCAATTACAAGATTTTATAGGAAAAACTCTGTGGAAGTCATGGATTTGATATGTCAATTTCATTATTGGGATGTAGGGATGCAGTCTAGACTGCTAATCTGGATATTGCCATTGAGTAGCCAATGAGGTCTATGTGTGGGCATGGCTTTCTCTTGAGACCTCTGGGAAATCTCGTGATATTTACCTAGTGGAGATTAGAGGCCATCTCCCCAGTTGTTGGGAGTTAATCTCTGAGACGATGAACTATGGACAAGACAAGATGACAGCATCCGAGGAGGTGGAGGAGCCACAGTAGAAGTCACACGGCCTTACCCTGATGGAACCAGACCCCTGAAGCTGGAGAAGCCACGTGGAATCCCCTTCTAGTGCTGAGTTGCTTCTACCACAACAGGATGCTGTTGATGGACCCTGAGTCCTGGAAGTGAGGAGTCACAGGGAGACCCTTGCCAGCACTGGGATTCTGCACCCACTAGCCAGTGACTTCGTGAGTCGGAAGGAGACTTTATAGACTGGTATTGGATATATGGGCTAATATTGGACTCATGACATTGAACTGGACTGGTTTGGGATGCTTTCTCAATGTTCCATTCCTCTTGTATATAAACCTCTCCCTTATATCATATGCGTGTCTCTGAAGTTGTTTCTCTAGTCTACCCGGACTTACACAAACACGTGGATTTTTCTCCCAAGAAATTGGGGGAATTTAGAATATATTCTATTGGGATTCTATGATTTATGCGTGTTGACTAGTATGAACATGGTAACTAGCTCTAAATTTAAGAACCAATAGAAAAAACACTCAAGTGAAAATGAATGGTTTTACCAAAAAGGCACAATAAATGAAAACTCTCTCCAGTATTAAAAGTTTGACAGGCAACAAGAAAACTCTTCTTTTTTTTTGTTTGGCATCACTGTCCTCTGGTAGTGGGAGTAGGAGGCCCAGCCTTGCTGCTGGATTTGAACCTCCAGCCGAGTGGGCTGCAGTCCCGTCACAACCACTACGCCACCGGGGCTTAGCCAACAAAACCCTTCTAAGAACAACTGTAACCACAAAGTATAAATTTCTGATTGTCTAGGATGTGAAGGAAATCTGTCAGAAGTGTTGAACAGTTTGAAAGGTCTTCTCCATGAACATATAGAAAAATAATGATCACTACGTCTGGAAGGGTCTATCTTCCAAATGCTTTCCTAAATGCCTCTTTCACATCCTTGTTCCTCAGGCTGTAAATGAAGGGGTTCGCCATAGATGTTATGACTGAGTAGAACACAGAGATCACTTTATCCCCTTCACTCATTTTCTTGGAGTTTGGCCTCATGTAGGCAAAGATGGCTGAGCCATAGGCGAGAACAACAACA
>PVJH01050062.1:0-10028 GCA_004026705.1 Nesogale talazaci | reverse complement strand
GGGGGCTTGAACCGCCAACCTATCCGTTATCGACCTAATGCATAAAACCTCAGTGCCACGGCAGGGGTGGGGGTGGGGAGGGGAGAGGGGACTTTTCACTCTACCATGCTGAAACTCTAGGCTGACAGACTCTTAGAAGCTTCCAGGGTGCTCAAGTCAGAGCTGTCATTAGTACCCAGGGGCCAGGCTCCCCACCCAGGGGCTCACCTGCTCATGCTCCCCTTTCCCTGGCCGCCAGTGTGGTTGTTAGTGTGTAGGGGTCTCACCGTCCCACCATTGTGGACATCAGGGCTTGGGAACCCAGGCCCCTCACTTTTATTTTATTTTATTATTTTTTTTGGTACTCACTGGTTTGGGCACATGTTTGGGTGTTTCAGCTGCCGTACTGGGGCGACTGGTTTCGGTGGGCCTCTGCCCCCGTCTTTCCTTTGATGAAGCAGCACTTGAAGTAAAAGAGGAAAGGGGGATCATTGCAGATTTCTGTTGGCTCTTTCAGAGACGGAGCGAGGAGCCTTTAGTGAACAGATGTGTTGGGGGAGGGGAGGTGTGTTGGGAGCAGGCTGTCAAAGGAAATGGTGTGAAAGGGGTTTCGGGTCCCACTAAAGAAAGGTGAGCCGCTGAGCGCCGGTGGGGCGCAGAGGTTGTGTGCGGGACTGCGACCCACGGGGTTGACAGTTAAAGTCCAGCAGCAGCTAGCTGCTCTCCAGGAGCAAGGCTGGGCTTCCTACTCCCACCAGGACAATGATGCCTAAAAATAAATAAATAAATAAATAAAATAAAAAGAAAGGTGAGCAGGCTGAGCCCCGGTGGCATTGTGGTTGTGCGCGGGACTGCGGCCCACTAGGATGGAGGTTCAATTCCAGCTCCACAGAGCAACGGCTGGACCGCCTACTCCCACCACCTGAGGGTAGTGATGCCAAAAAAAAAAAAACCAAAAAAAACAGAAGCTAACGTTGGCTGTTGTCTTCACAAAGGCTGTCCAGACCCTGGAGCAGCGGCTCTCCACCGTCCTAATGCCACAACCCTTTCAGACAGTTCCCCTCATCACTGCCATTTTGCTACCGTGATGAATCAGGTGACCCCTGTGAGAGGATCATTCGACCCCCAGAGGGGTGGTGACCCACAGGTTGAGAACCGCTGCCCTAGAGTCCTCAGTTCCTGGTAGCGGTGGGACGAATGATATCATTTGGCGTAGAAAGGTTCCATAAACACCTCTGTCGTTGGTATTTCTCTGAAATCCAGGATACCTTACATTCAAATCATTTGCAGCACGATTTTATCCCCTACCAGCCTATGATTCCCTGGTCACCCATGGGGCTGCTGGCTGCAAGGTCAGAAGCTCAAAACCACCAAGCTGGGGAAAGACGGGGGACTTTCTACTCTTGTCAAGAGTTCGTCTCAGAATCCACTCGGTCTGCCTTGCCCAGGAGGGTCATCGACTCAGCGGTTTGTTTGCCTTGAGGACTTATGGTTTGGGGAGGCCCGGTTGGGTGCGTGCGGAGCTGTTGGCCAAAAGGTCGGCAGGTCAGCCCCCCCGAGCCGTTCTGAGGACAGGGGTTGAAGCTGTCCGCCGCCCTGAAGATCTTTAGCCTCGGGAATCCTGCGTGGGCTCGCGTGGCGGCAGTGAGTGCGTGAGAAGCCGTGGCTGGAATTGATATAAGATATGACAGGGTTCTCAGGGAGGGCCCTGGTGGCAGAGTGGTCACGCGTTGGGCTGGGCAGCGATTCAAGACCACCAGCCACTCCTCAGGAGAAATCTGACGATTTCTACTCTTGCGAGGTGCTCCGGTCTCAGAAACCCCCTTCCCCGGGGGGCAGGCCCCCCCGTCCTGTAGGGTCACTCCAGTCGGAAATGCCTCGATGACAGAGAGCTGGGTGTGAGTGACGGGCTCTTGGAGGGAGGAAGTCCTTAGAAGAAGTACAACCGGAGTGCTCTCTCGAGGCAAGGACAGCCGGCCAGACTTCTTCCGACGTATGATGGACACATGGCCAGGAGAGTCCAGTCCTTGGAGAAGGGCATCTCGCTGGGCAAAGCAGAGGGCCAGCGAGCAAGTGGAAGGCCCTGGGCACAGTGCATGGACACAGTGGCTGCAATGATGGGCTCAGACGAGAACGACTGTACGGGTGGGCGGGCAGGGCTGGGCAGTGCTTCATTCTGTTGTGCCCCAGGTCACGGTGTGACAGAATGGAGCAGTGGGTGACACCAGCCCTGGTGATGTCTCTGGGCCAGTGGCTCCGGCCAGCCCACAGATGACCTCCCCCTGAGCCCCTCTCGCCTCCCCCCAGGCTCCCAGGGCCTCCCTCACACTCCTGGGACTCCACTCCAGTCACTGGTGCAGCCTGACATCCATCTGCCTGCCGTATCCCGGCCGAGATGGGAAAGGGCTGACTGACTGGCCCTCCCCACAATGTCCCCATTGTCCGGCAGGCCCTGGGTCTGCTCTGAGCTTCATGGCCACCCAAGGGTGTGCCCTGACCGGGGACTAAGCGGGCTTCTCCCTACAGTGTATGATGATCGAGAGAGTGGGCCGGCGGGTGCTGCTGATCGGGGGCTACAGCCTCATGACCTGCTGGGGGAGCATCTTCACGGCAGCCCTGTGTCTGCAGGTAGCTGGGGCGTGGGGGACAGGGTGGCGCAGAGCCGGCTGCCTGCCCACTTCACCGCCCCGCCCCGCCCCCAGGACACCTTCTCTTGGATGCCTTACCTGGCCATGGCCTGCATCTTTGCCTTCATCCTCAGCTTTGGCATTGGCCCAGGTGAGTGGGCAGGGTCTTGGGGGCAGCTCCAGGGAGAAGCCGTCTCCCGCTGGCATGTTCCCATCCGTGTGGGGTGAGCTCCCTGGGGGGTGGCCTGGCCTGGTCCCCACCCTGTGCCCTGGTGCCTTCTGCAGCTGGTGTGACGGGGATCCTGCCCACAGAGCTATTCGACCAGTCGGCCCGGCCAGCCGCCTACATGGTGTGCGGGGCGCTGCTGTGGACCATGCTCTTCCTGGCGGGGCTGGGCTTCCCCTTCCTCATGGTAGGCCTCCTCCCCATCGCCACGGCCATGGCCATGGTCAGGAGAGTGGGTCGGGAGGTCGGGAGGGGTTGGGGGCTGGCCCTCCTGATGACCTGGTCCCACCGGCCCGGGCTTTCTGACCCGCAGGAGAGCCTGTCCACCTTCGTCTACGTGCCCTTCCTGGTGGTCTGCCTCTGTGGGGCCGTCTACACCGTTCTGTTCCTTCCTGAGACCAAAGGCAAGACCTTCCTGGAGATCGCTCAGGAGCTCCACCGCCTCAACTTCCCCCAGCGCCGCCGGAGCCGGGCGTCCAGCTGGGAGGGCCTGGACGTGGTCCACACCACCGAACTCTAGCCTCCAAGGGGCAGGCCGTCAGGCCCACCGCCACCGCCGCCCCTGCGACCCTCATCTGCTGCATCCGTTACTGAGGGCCATTGACGGAGCCTCGAGCGTGCCCCGGGCTCAGTGGTCAGCCCGGGGTCAGGGCCCAGCACCCCTGCCCTCCTCAGCTCACCGGATGGGCACAGGCTGCCCTTCAAGGCAGACGTGCCGAGTTGGGGAGATGCCCAGGGGAAGGGGGCAGTGTGCATCTACTTGGAAAGTCCGGCGGGCAGGTTTCTGAGACATGGGGTTTGGGTTTGAAAAACTCGGCTTTGTCAAGGTCTGATTTTGCCAGGGAAACACCACCGTATCCATTTGTGATGAGGGCTTTGCTGTCACTGTCGGCACCCAGGAAGCCATCACCTTAGTCAAGGTAGACGGTTGGGCACCCGAGCCCCAGCCCCAAACTCCCGGGTCCTTGGGTTCAGCATTTTGCAGCCCTGTGTATGGAGTGGCGCCCTGGTGGCATTGCAGTCATTCCTCTAACTGCCGGGTCAGCCCGTTAGAAGAGACCAGCCAGCCGTCTCTGCATCCACCCGCCTGTGCCCCCTGCTGCTTCTGCTTCCCACCCTTCAGGAGAAGCTTGACTTGAACTGGGCCGGTTTAACCCATTTCTACAACTGTGTAAGCCTTTTCTTGATATAAACATGTTTGGTTTTTTTTCAGTCTCTTTGCTTTTTTACCTTCTCTTTTCACTTAACGATATAAATAAAAGTACAGATTGCTCATGAAGATCATTCCCTTGCCTTTGCCTACCAGGATTATTTTGTTTGTTTGTTTTGGGGTGGGGGCATCCCTGCTCTCCGGTGGTGGGAGTAGGAGGCCCAGCCCCACTGCTGGAATTGAACGTCCGTCCCAGTGGGCCGCAGTCCCCCGCACAACCACCACGCCACCGGGGCTCAGCCCAATATCAACTTTTTAAGTAAAACTTCCCATTTCTTTCTTCTAGCATCATGATAAGCATGACTTTGCCTTGAAATAACATGTTTACATCATTGAATTTTAAAAAATAATAGTTGAATAACACAGTTCTGAAAGTCACAAGTCATGAAAAAAAAATGAACTAGTTTGGATTTCTGCTAAGAGGAAAAAAAAGTAACTGTTAGGTGTCTGGGTGTGTTCCCCAGTTCTTGCTTCTCAGCACTGAAAGAATCCACTCTCAGAAGCACTTTTGTAAGTCCAAGTAACGTTTACGAGGGCAGGGGAGGCTGCAGGTATTACAGTCTCCGGGAGTACAAGCTCTCCCTGGGCAGCGCACAGGCGGGAGACCAGCTCCACTTGGCAAAAAGAATCCCCCTTTTCTAGGCATAGCTCCCAAACACATTGAGAATTATCCTGAGTTCACGCGTGTTTATGGTTTAATGAAAAAAAAAAACCCCAAAACTTAACAGCCTAGCAGCAAGGTTGGGCCTCCTACTCTCACCACCAGAGGGCAGTAATGCCTCCCCCCAAAAAGAAAAAAAACAGCCAAAACATTTGGGTAAGTTGGTAATACACACACACACACACACACACACACACACACACACACATCTGAGCTTTAAAAAACAAGGACATTTGAAGCCATTTTATTCTTCTTTTAAATCTTCTGTGGGTGGCACCCAGCACACACCTGGACCATTGGCCACGTATAAGCGTCACAATACGGCTAGCCGCTGCAGCAGCAAACTGCCCTCTGAGTAGGCTTTTCCCCTCCCCAGGAGACAACCGAGGTGGGAGGCCGGTATAGACCCCACTCTTCCACCCCTGCTTGGTCACCCCTATCATCCGAAAGGGTGGACATAAGCCGTGAAGAGCCCTACTCTTCACATCAACCAGAGGACTCCAGCCCTAACGTGTCGGGCAGGCTTCTCTTAGAGAAATAAAACCAGGACACTAGTGATTCTCTTTATATATTTATATAGAGCGAAGGGTGTATAAGATGAGAAAGAAACAGTCATCTATAAAGCAGTACAGATTGCTCGGTGCAACTCGCTTGCGTGAGGCAGCTAGTAGACTGGCAGTCCTTGGAGTCCTGAGGGCGGCTGAGTAGTCCTCTGTAGAGCCATCCAGGCTATCTGGTCACAGGCAGCAAACAGCAGAGCAGGTCGCCAGCAGTCAGCCAGATGACAGAGTCCGACAGTCCCCAGCTCAAGAGATGTATATCCCAGGAGCGTGGCGAAGTAGGGCTTGAAGGAACCGCAACTCACAGCTCCACAGTCCACGATTCGGCGTCTCACGGGTAGTGTCGCTTGGAGGTCGAGGCACAGGACGAACAAGGCAGCTGGCTGGTCTGAAGATCCGGAAGCAAGAGAGAGAGGGCGGAGCTTGCAAAGCCTTTTCTATTTCCGCCCTTCAATCGATGGCATGGGTTCATTGGCCGTGTCGTCACCACAGACCTACCTACCGTCTTTGGCCATGTAGGCACAACAAGCTTACCTTTAACACCTAATCAGCAAAACTAACCTGGCTCCTTCCCAAGGTGCGGTTCATTCAGTGTGTGTGTGTGTGTGTGTGTGTGTGTGTGTGTGTGTGTGAAAGAGAGAGAGAGAGAGAGAGAGAGAGAGAGAGAGAGAGAAGTATGGATGTACAATTTTGCTTCCTGCTCAGGAAAAATGCTGCAGAAACTGCTGTGATGTTGAACACAGCTGACAAGGACCGCGCTCTGGGAAAGACTCAAGCGCGTGGGTGGCTTTCTCCTTTTAGAAAGGTGAGTGTCGGTTAATGACACCCTCACTCTGGACATTAGCCAACTTCCCAGAATGACGAAAATGCCAGCTCGTGGTGCATTTGGAGTTCGTTCCACCAGGTCAGGCCAGCCTGTGAATCAAGCTTCCGATGTAGAGGTTCTGAAACGGTTGCTTAAAGGTGTGTGGCAAGAAAAGACCTGAGCTGTCGCAAACGCGGGCCCCGTTTCTTCCCCGGGACCATGCACCTGCTCATGCAGCCATCTGAATGTGCCGGTTTGGGGGCCAAAAAACAGCATGCCTCGCTTGCCTCACACAGCCTCCTCACCCGAACTGGCTCTGTGTGACTTCTCGTTTCCATGAATGAAGAGGAACATGTCAGGACTGCGATTGGATGACATAGGAAAGATGAAAAAAAAAAAACCACACACATGAGGGCGGTGCTCTCAGCCATCCAAACAGATGAGTTTGAAAAGTGTTTCCAAGAAGGGAATCGCAGATTTGACAAATCTATTAGGTGTAATGGAGAATACTTTGAAGGTGATAAGGTTGTTTTTGTAAGAAAATTTAAATACATAACTTTGAATGAAAGAGAAATTCCAGGGCTGAGCCCCAGAATTTGAGTAGTAGTTGAGTGCAGGACTGCGGCCCCACTGGCTTGGCGGTTCAAATCCACCAGTAGCTCTCCAGGAGCAAGGCTGGACCTCCTACTCCCACCAGAGGGCAGTGATGCCCCCCCCCCACCAAAAAAAAGGAAAAGAGAAATTCCATTTTTTGAGGGGGTACCCCCCTCATATACGACCAATAGTCATACCCAACCCCCCAATAGTCCCCCTATCCATAGTCTCAACCCTACTCTGACATCACAAGATCACAAGGTAGTAGGCCATCGTACCACCAAAAAATCTCTTAAAAAATCTCTGCTGCAAACAGTCCTGGTCCCTGCCACCTTGCCACCGACCCCCTCCTCTGGCAAGGAGTGGGACCAAGCCACCCTTTTTGCTGGTTCTGCTGCTGCTCTGTGTTCTATCTCTCCTATGCACCGCCCACTTTAGAACTATGTTGAGCAATGGTCTCATTGTCCATACTCACCCAGGACTTCTCCATTTGTAGGCATATGTAAGGACAGGTGGTGGGTGAGACACACACACACACACACAGAGATGAAACTTTACTTTCTTACTTGGTATTTGTTTGCTCTCTCTTCTCTTAAGACACCATCAGCTGAGCCCTGGTGGACTAGTGGTTGTGTGCTGGACTGCAGCCCACAGGGTTGACAGTTCAAATCCAGCAGCAGCTCTCCAGGAGTAAGGCTGGGCTTCCTACTCCCACCAGGGCAATGATGCAACACACACACACACACACACACACACAAAGACACCATCAACTCAGAAATTAACGCCCAGAAGAGAGACAAAGACCCTGGGCAAAGCTGAGAGCCCAAACAAACATACACTGACACCTGCCCAGCATCTTACTCTGGTATTCTTTTTCAAGTTTCCCCTCAGGCCCTCTCCTTTAATCTCCCTCTCTTTAAATACGTACAGTCGTATTCCATAGCACTATTAATCTCTCTTTTAGGTTTTCTTTTCATCAAACCTTTTCATCATCATAAACCAATAGCTGACTTTATTTTTACATTTTAAAAATCTTTCTCCCCCCGTCAGATATTAGTACCCACAAACTGGCATTTTGGGGAATCCAACTTCCTGTCTTTTAATCTACCAATAATCTACCAATAACTACCCAACCCCTTCCATTTTTTCCTCTTTTGCCTGTTTTTTCTCCCTTTCTCCCACTTTCTGACCACCGTTGCCCTAACGCCTCATCCAAAACTCCCTGCAGACACTTCACACAGACTGCCCCCCAGCCTTGACTGCACCACCTAGCTCAGTTAGCCACGCCCACTCGACACCACCTCCCTCACACCCACCCTAGCAGCTCCAAGATGCAGAGGAAGCAACGGAAGCTATCAGTCCACACACACACAAAAACAAGAGAAGCAAACACTCAGAAATCAATACCACTTGCAATAACAACACAAAAGATAAAGTACTTAGTGATAAACTTTTTTTGGGGGGGGGCATCACTGCCCTCTGGTGGTGGGAGTAGGAGGCCCAGCCTTTGCTCCTGTGGAGCCGCTGCTGGAGTTGAACCTCCATCCCAGTGGGCCACAGTCCCGCGCACAACCACTATGTCACTGGGGCTCAGGCCCTTCTTTCTGTTTCTTATCACGGTTGGGTTCTCCAGTTTGTGAAGCGCAGGAGAAGTCGATGCACAGGGATAATAACAGATGCAAGGGTTTATAGGTGTGTTAGTCCAGGTAGACCAGAGAAACAAATCCAGAGACACTGATATATACGTGAGATAGAGCTTTATATCAGAGTAATTGTATATTGAGGAAACCTCCTACCGGGTCCAGATCCAGTCCATGCATCCAGTATTAGTTCATGTGCTCCATACCAGTTTACAAAGCCCTCTTCAGACTCATGAAACACATGCAATGACACCAAATGTCAGAAGTTCACAGGCTAGTAGGTTGAAAGTCTTGTGGGTCCAGTGGCGGTGTGAGCCTCTCAGGGCTGGTGTTGAGTCTCCTTGTGGCCCCTCCAGCTCCAGTGCTCTGTCATGAACATAGTTTCATGTGGCTTGCAGAGAGAGAGAGTGTGTTCCCCCTCCAGGAAGAAAAGTAGAAGTTCCCAGAATCCTTAGGAGAAGGCAATGCTCACACAAGGGCCTCATTGGCTATGATCTGATTGACAGGCTAGACTCCAACCCTTCACTCAAGTTGACAGGAGATTATGTCGCTGCCACAGTAGGGGAGATAGGGGTGGGGGTGGGAGATAGTGGCGGGGCAGGGGGGCAAGCAAAGTATGCAGAAGAGGGAAGGGAATATTAGAACTGAACTGAGGGTGCTTACGCAACTCATTTTAAGTGATTTGACCAGCGGGTGGGGAGGAGAATGTTCCAAAAATGATTGTGGTAATGATTGTACAATCTTGACATGATTGAACTATTGAGCTGTATGATATGTGCATTATGTACTGATAAAACTGCAAAAGAAAGTTAAAATGTGGGGAAGGGTAGAAAATGGTTCTTTAGGAATATTTGCCTCTAAAGGTGATTTTACTAATGTAAACGTTTCCCCCAAAGATCTCAAAGCTAAGGAGGTGTAGATGGCCATCCCGTGAATCAGAGACACCATTTCAGAAAGACTTTCCTTCAAATTTTAATTCTAAAAAAATAGTTTGGCTTCAATAAAACATACTCCATGGGTGGACGGCGAGGAGTCATCAGGCATTAAAAAGGATTTGCCCGCTCAAAACCTTGCGTTTCCTCCCCCAAAAAGCATCATCCAGTGAATTTTGGCTTGTGATGAAGACAGGATTTACTGACGTTTTGACGTGATCCCACAACATACTTGTCAGTTTGTACTACATACGGACACTCACAAGGTCAGCGGCTCGAAACCCTCCCAGCCGCTCCCCTGGAAACAGGGCTTTCTGGGCCCCTAAAGAGCTGGACTCGGAAAGCCCCAGGGGCAGTTCCACCCTGACCCGTTTGTACGGCATCCAGGGAGGGGCGAGGGGCCCAGGGGATCACGCTTGTCGCTGGTATCTGCCCACTCGTCAGTCAGCTCTGACTCACGTGACCCATTGCACAGCCGCAGGAAGCCTGTGCCCTGCCCTGCTCCTTTTCCCAGGCCCAGGCGGTGCCCAAGACCCAGCGTCAGGGAGCGGATTCTGACTCAACGGCGACACGATCCTGGTTTTCCGAGATCGTAAATCTTTAGGGGGAGGGGGGGGGTGCAGACAGGTGCGCGTGAACCCTCGACCGTGAGGTTCGCTGTCCAGCTTCACCCAGGGCGCCAGCACCTAGCCTCTTGGGCGGAGCCCAAAACGATGGACACTCGGCGCGCGAGGTCACAGCGCAGGGGCGGAGGCGAAAGAAAAGCCTGCACAGGTGGGCGGGGCGGGGTGGGG
>PVJH01050061.1:0-10018 GCA_004026705.1 Nesogale talazaci | reverse complement strand
CTACCAAAGGCAATCAGACTGTATTGCCTGTCCCTCCCTGTGTAGGGCCCACTCAATAAGGATCAAAGATTTGAAGAGTTCAAAGACCCCCAAGGCCAAGCCAACTCAGGGATGGCCAATGTTTGGCTGTCACCTTGACTCGAGAGTCCACTCATCCTATCACATGCATGCATCTAGTGCCCCACCCCCATCCTATTGAGTGTATGCATCTAGTACAACCCCTTCCTGTTACATATGAGTCTACTGTGGCTTACTTGCCCAAGATGACATGTCTGTGAATGAATAAAATACACTCTCATTCTGGTTCCAGCCGTCATGAAAGAGGTGAGTCCTTGAATGCTTTATCTTGTCAGATGCCCCTTTAACTTACCCCTCAATTACACAATCGCCCCGGGAACCAATCTGTTTATATAAATACAAACTTTATAAAGATAAATTATTAAGGTTTCATGGGGGAAGGGGAGAGGGGAGGGAGGGGAAATATGGAGAGCTGATACTGAGAGCCTAAGTGGAAGGAGGATGTTTCGAGAATGATGATGGCAACAAATGTGCAAATGTGGACTGCATACAATTGATGTATATATTGATCATAATAAGAGTTGTGTGAGCCCCCAATAAAATGATTTAAAAAATAAATACAAATTTTTTTGTTTGTTTGGGCCTCACGCCTCTGGTGGTCGTGGGTGCTACCCAGTGCTGCTCCTGAGAACCGCCGCTGGATTTGAACCGCCAAGCCTGTGGGCAGCAGTCCCGCACTCAACCACTTACGCCACCGGGGCTCAGCCCAAATAAAAATTTTAAAAAATGATGTCACACAGCATGTACTCTTTTATATCTGGCTTTTTTATTTAGCACAATTACTTTAAGATTCACACAAGGTGCTTTGTGTATCAACAGTTTATTCCTTTCTCTTGCTTAGTATTAAAGAATATAACATTGAAAATGATTTTAGGCTGAGCCCTGGTGGCGTAGTGGCTATGCGCGGGACTGCGGCCCACTGGCATGGAGGTTCAATTCCCGCTCACAGGAGCAAAGACTGGGCTTCCTATTCCCACCACCAGGGCAGTGATGCCTAAAAAAAATAAAATTAAAAGAAAAAATTAAAAAAAAAAAAGAAAATGATTTTATTTTGTGGTTGAGAGTATATACAACAAAGACATACCCCAACTCAAATTTCTGTATGTAGAATTGTGACAATGATTACATGTTTTGAGTTGTGCAACCTTCCTTTTCCAAATTGTTTTTCCCAGTTGCTCTGGTAGAAAAAGACCAGACTTTCAATTTGCGTAAAGAGTAACAGTCTCAGAAACACACAGGAGCAAGTCTCCCCTATAAAGTGTCTATGAGGGCTGAGCCCCGGTGGCGTAGTGGTTGTGCGCGGGACTGCGACCCACTGGGACGGAGGTTCAATTCCAGCAGTGGGGCTGGGCCTCCTACTCCCACCACCGGTGAGCAGTGATGCCCCCTCCAAAAAAAAAAAAAAGTGTCTATGAGTTGGTAATGACTTGATGGTAGTGAGTTTGATTTATTAACATAAACTCACTGCCCCCTAGTTTTCCTATTACTCTTTCAAGGGGCTGTTTTTAATTTGATCCCATATAAGTAGATCTTTTTTTATTTTGTTTTATTTTTTTTTTTTTTGAGGCATCACTGCCCTCAGGAGCCGGAATTGAACCTCCATCCCAGTGGGCCGCAGTCCCACGCACAACCACTATGCCACCGGGGCTCAGCCATAGGTAGATCTTTTTTTTATTTTATTTTATTTTATTTTATTTTTTTTTTATTTTTTAGGCATCACTGCCCTGGTGGTGGGAGTAGGAGGCCCAGCCTTTGCTCCTGGGAGCCGGAATCGAACCTCCATCCCAGTGGGCCGCAGTCCCGCGCACAACCACTACGCCACCGGGGCTCAGCCATAGGTAGATCTTATAAGAACATTATGCTCCAGAAAGTCTGAATTCCATGAGATTTTGAAATTCTATTCTATATTTTCCTCCTTTTGATCAGTATTCTTCTATGGAATCTTTGATCAAAATGTTCAGTAATTGCAACTGGCCACCATACAATTCTTTCAGGAATATAGAATCTTAATAGTCAATCTTGCAATTCTTAAAATAGATGTTTATTATTTCTGATTAAATTTTTACTTGAGTATCATCTTTTAAAGAATTATAGTACATCTGAAATTTAGTATGACATAGTTAAATTCTGCTAATTCTTTCTTTCTTTCTTTTTTTTTTTTTGGCATCACTGCTCTCCGATGATGGGAGTAGGAGGCCCAGCCCTACTCACTGCTGGAATTGAACCTCCGTGGCAGTGGGTTGCAGTCCCGCGCACAACCACTACGCCACCGGGGCTCAGCCGCTAATTCTTAGGATACCAAGGTTACCCTGATTTTTAGTCTCTAGCAGTTCAATTAGGCTTAACAAATAGTTTTATTGGCATATGATCCCCATATTACACAATTCAGTAGTTCAATCATATCAAGAAGAGTTGTACAATTATCACCGCAATCTGGGCTGAGCCCCGGTGGCGTAGTGGTTGTGCGCGGGACTGCGGCCCACTGGGACGGAGGTTCAATTCCAGCAGTGGGACTGGGCCTCGTACTCCCACCACCGGAGAGCAGTGATGCCCCCCCCCCCCAAAAAAAAAACCCAATTATCACCGCAATCAATTTTAGTACACTACTGGGATGGAGGTTCAATTCCAGCTCACAGGAGCAAAGGCTGGGCCTCCTACTCCCACCACCAGAGGGCAGTGATGTCTAAAAAACTAAAAAAAAAATTTTAGTACAATTTTTTTCTTTCTTGTACTCCTTGTTATTAGCTTCCCATTACCACCATGTCTCCCCATCCCCACCCTCTGCCATTCCCCCAAGAAACTATTAATTCAATTACTATCTCTATAGATTTACCTATCCTGGTTTTCATATATAGGAAAATATACCAATCCCCCCACCCCCACCCACCCCCAAATAGCAAAATAAGACAGAAGACAAGCGTCCATAAAAAAGAAACTAGAAGATATTAAGCACTAGAATACGTTTAAAATGAGTCAAAGGGAAGATCAAATAATAAGGTGTAAAATCGTAACCTAACTGCATCTGCAACAACCCACTCTAAAGCACTCTTCATGACAGCAAGGCTGTTCACATGTTTGGCCCATGGTCAGAGGGAATTCATTGGAGCCTTAATTCACGTGTATTTCCTCTTCCCTTTTTAAAAAGTGGAAATAACTCTTAAATGGGCCAAAGGGGAGATCAAATGATATGATATTACATATAACCTCACTATACCGTAATCAACTTTACAATGTTCCCTGTCTGACAGCAAGGCCATGCATATTGGCAATGGTCAGAGGGGATCCACCAGAGGCGTAATCTATGTACGCACTCAGCAAATGGATTTTTATGCTTCTCAATTAGGTTTGCGTAATACCATATAGATTGCATGCCTTAAGATCTAGAGTCCCAAACATGTGACCTACTAACCTCTTTTCAGAAAGAAAAATAATTGTTTTTCTACTATTGCCCATAATCCAAGATACAGTGTCTGTATCTGCTTTTCTGAAACTCCCCCATGCCCACTTGTTCCAGAGCTCTCCAAGGACTGACATCACCCACTTTGGGAAATACTCCCTTTGAAAAAATCTTGATATTGCTTTGTGTTATAGATCATAGAATATCATCTTTTTATCTTACAGATGAGGAGTGTGGTCATTACATAATCGTGTCGATCTGAGACTATTAAGAGTGAAGAGGTGGCAGCTCTCCAGGAGCAAGGCTGGGCTTCCTACTCCCACCAGGGCAGTGGTACCACGAGAAAAAAAAGAGAGAGAGAGTGAAGGGTGGAGGTTAGCCTGTCAGTCAGGTTGAAACTTGATAACCTCACTTGGGGGCACAATGGAGAAAGTACCAGTAGCTCATTGGAGGCCAGATATACTCCCTTTCGGCAAGACATGCCTGTTGACAAGTCCCACAGAGTTACACGAATAGAGCGAGAGCTCTGGAGCTGGAAGAGCTATGTGGAAATTTACGCCAGTGCTGAGATGTTTCCACCACCGCTGGATCCACCAGACTTTCCACCTACTGGCCTGTGATTTTCCTACATTTGATATCATTGCATGGCTGTGTGAGTCTAAAGAGGAATTTAAGAACTAGTGACGACATATGAGGTAATATCGGACTTATGTCCTTGATCTAAACTGGGCTGGGATGTTGTCTTAAAATACTATAGTACTTTGATATATAAAAAAAATTTCTCTCGCACACATATGAGTACCTATGAATTAATTTCTCTAGTCAACCCAGACTAACACAAGAAGAAGATAAAGGCCCAGAGAGGTGAAAAGATCTGTCCAAGGACACAGAACAAATTTATTTCAACGGCAGTATGGACAGGGTGAGGGGGGTTGAAGTGTAAAATGTGGCCTGTTCTCTCCTTTATTGGCTTGGCTTTGTCCCATGATCCCTAGCTCTGTTTCATCCTCTGTCCTTCCCCAACTACTAATGGCTTACTCCTACCTGTGTTCACCTGCTTCTCTGATGGGGTAGGGGGCCTTGTTCCATTATAGCAAGTCCCACTGACATTCAGTTGATGCTTAAGATCAGGACTGAACTCACTGCCCCACGGAGTTCGTTCTGGTTCACAGCGACCCTCTACAACAGACTAGCGCTGCCCCTGTGAATTTTGGAGACTGTACATCTTGACCAGAATTTTAAAAAACAGCCCCATCTTTCTCCCTCAGAGCTGGCTGGTGGTTTCAAACTACTGATGTTGCTGTTGGCCACCCAGTGCACAGCCCGCCTCACCACCAGGGCTCTTGATGCTGAGGGGGGAGCTCAGAAAATCTGGACTTCCAGATGGGCTCTGCCTGATGGAGCGGGGCCCCCTAGTTGCTGGGAGCAACCTTCAAGGCATCTTCCTGGAGACCCAAGGGAATGGTAACGTTACAGTAACGACCTAGCTGGTATGAAGAGGGGAAAACTAGGATAGATGATCAAACCCCTTGCTTACCTCACTTCCCTTCCTCCCACAAGGGAGGGGCCAAGGACAAGCTTCCCCCCTGTTTGTATAGAGCTTAACTGCTTAGCCCACAAACCTGAGTCTTGATGAATGACAGAGGAAAGGAGGTGGGGGAGGCAATCCTCTCTTAATAACGACTCGTAAAGCTAGAACGATGCAGGAAAACCTTATTTTGCAGCTGAATTTCTTCTTTGCATTCTTCTGTAACACCTCTAATCTTGACAGGCAGACGAGGGTGCAGATTATGTGCTCTGACAAGCTAAATAGAAAACCACATTGCTACTTTTCCAACAATCAGTATTACCTCTATTTCATTTGCTAACAGTGTTGTAATGGGTGTCCTGGATTCTAGAGATGGTTCAGTGCTCCACATTAAACAAAAGGCCAGCAGTTCAAACTCACCTTGTGAGAACTGAGGGGAAGAAAAGACCTCTGGTTCTTAAGATTCAAAGAGGTACCTCCGAAGGAAAGATCAAGGCCACAACCTTGAAAGCCTTGTGGAAAGCAGAGTTCTACTGGAAGGCACAGAGATTGTTGCGAGTCAGATTTGACTTAATGGCAATTGCTTTGTTCTGGTGCCCCCATTGACAGGAAAGTTACAGCTGACTGAGAACAAGGGACCCCTCTCTGTCTCACAGCTCACCCCTGCCCCACTTCAATGGCGAGGGCTATCATGAGCTGAAATTTCCCTGTGTCATGTGGGTAATCTCACGATTCCCACAACAATGGTACGTGATATGGTTGAGCCCATTGCACCCAAAAAGGAAACTTCTGGACCTATGCAGATCGCACAGCTCATGCGTGCTAGAGCTAGGATTTGAACCCAAGGAATCTGAAATTTGGTTTTTTTAGTTCCTGGTCTCCACCACTTCATCAAATGCATAGTGGTTAGAGTCTTGGACCATAGCAACCAATTTAATCCACCTGAGGGCTTGGCGATTTTCCCATCTTCCCTATGCTTTGACATGAATGTACAGTGAAGTTCAGTGGGCTTATTGACAGTAAAACCACCCGGTTGTTGTGAAATGAACTCTGACTTGTAGCCTGTATGATGGAGTAGAAGCGATCCATCAGGTTCCTTAGACTGGCCTTGGTGGAGCCGCTCCGAAGGAAAAAGAAGAGATTGTCTCTCAGAAAGAATTAGAGTCTCAGAAACCTGATACAGTCTTGCTAGGCGTCTGAGTTGACTCTGGCAGGGGGCAGTCTTTATGGAGGCAGACGGCCCCCTCTCCCTCTCGGAGTGGCTGGTGGGTTAGTAGCTGAGGGCTTAACCACCGCCAAGCCAGGGCTCCTTAGGACAAAACTACAGGTAGCTGATTTAAAAGGTTCTATGACCTCTAGGAATCTTAGCAGCAGTAATAATGCAATTATCTTAAGTTGTAATAATAGCAGAGCAACAGGAGCCTTCTTGTAGATAAGGTATGTTGCAATTAAGTTATAGATTAATATGTCATAAGTTATAAATTAATAATATTCTTGCTCTTAATTTCCCTTTGCCCTAATTTCCTCATTTTGTACTTTATCGTTTTACATTTAATGGTTTTTTAAAGCTCCTGTGAGTTCCCGTGGGAGTCAGGTGAGAACCGTTAGTAAAAATTGAAGTAAATGAGTGAAGCACTGTATTTTCAAGCTTAATTCACCAAAACCCTTGCCCTTGAGTTGATTCTGATTCTACTGACCCGACAGGACTTCCCGGGCTGTCAGTCTTCACAGGAGCAGGCAGCCTTGTTTTACAATCACGGAACTGCTTCCTCAGTTTGCCTCATTGACCTTTCAGTTCGCAGTCCAAGGCTTACCTGCCAGTGCCACCAGGGCACCTTTATTTAGAAGCTTAAATAATTATTAACTGCCATGTAACACTGTGGACTCAGTAAAGTAACGTACATGTGATTTACCATAAACTCTATAAACTTTTCATACAGCAATTCTGCACTCATTTCTGCATCAAAAGGGCGGCCGGGAGGGGTAGTCTAAGAACCATCAAAATGTAGAGTCACTGGATTCTCTGTGGTCACATGGAAGAGCTTGCTTGAAAACAAAGTCAACCTCTGGGAACCAAGGGCTGGAGAAAAATGGTGACTTTCAGGTGGCACAGAGAGGATTTATAGCAGTTGGTTAGGAGACTTAAGCCCTAGTCCTGGCCCTGCCACTTAGCCAAGTGATGTTGGGAAGTGACTTAAGAGTTCCAAGTCTCAGATTCATCACCTGCAACATATGGCTAATAATAATAATATCTTCTCCCACAGAATTGTCTAAGGATTAAATGTGATAACACTTTGTGATGTGCTTCTCAAATAATGATAGCAAATTAACTGAATCCGATTTGCACGCTCTCTGAGGGAGGATTCTCGTTTCTAAGCTGTAGCCGTGAAGGTCCTCACTTGGATGGGAGACTCTTTAACAGGTAGCAAAAGGTCTTATCTGTCAGAAGTCTTCTCACGAACAAATTTGCATTTCCACTTCAAATCTGTAAACCCCAAATAGCCAAAGCCTGACTTTCGTGGTGGCAAAAGGAAAGAAGAGTCGTTGGTAAGTGCTGTGCTCTTCTCAGAAAATGCTAAATCCCACCTTAGACAACATGGCCGGACAGTGGCTCCGGGGGAACCGATCACATTTCATTCATCCCCATAGCACGGAATCCAAACCAAATACAGTTGCTTCTGTGAGGCTGCATGCGTTAAGGTTTCAGGCATCTAGATAAGCTAAAGGTCACTTTTACTTAATCAGACTTGAATGACATGACCTACTTTCATCTTTTATGTGTGGTTGACTCGAAATTCCTCTCAATTCTATTTATTTTTTGGGGGGGGAGCATCACTGCCCCTCTGGTGGGAGTGGGAGGCCCAGCCTTGCTCCTGGAGAGCTGCTGCTGGATTTGAACCCCCATCCCAGTGGGCCGCAGTCCCGCACGCAACCACTATGCCACGGGGGCTCAGTCTCAATTTTATTTTATTTTTTTAAATTTTATTTATTTATTATTTTAGGCATCACTGGCCTCAGGTGGTGGGAGTAGGAGGCCCCGCCTTTGCTCCGTGGAGCTGGAATTGAACCCCCATCCCAGTGGGCCGCAGTCCCGCGCACAACCACTACGCCACCGGGGCTCAGCCCTCAATTTTATTTTTATAAGACAAATTGCTCCCCCTTTATCTTCCCACTGTGGATTTGGAATTCTTTTGGGCCTTTTGTTCTCCATAGGGGGTATCTTAAGGGAGGGCTGACTGTCCATACCCATGGCCCCCTCCCTCCCTGCCTCCAGCCCTTCACGGCAGTAGAAAGTCTTCCTCCCATGAAGCTGCAGGCGGTTCTGAACTGCCCACCATGCAGATCACAGCTCTCCTCGGAGCCACGACACCCCCAGGGCTCCATGACACTCGGCGACAAGACGCTGTATTGTGTGTGCCAATCTGTTGTTTCACCAGGAGCTGACTTGGGAGGGGCCTAGCTTTGCTTCCAGGTTTGGAGACTCTCGCAGGGCAGTCGTTTCAGGGCGCCCTCTGCTGGTCCAGGAAGTCTGGACTTTGGAAAGAGTTTCCGTTCTGTTCCGCATTTCCCCCTGTCCCAGCAGGAACCACCTAGGGTGGCCCAGCTTCCCCCACCCCCCACCTCCGCCTTCTACTTTTAACTGGACTTGGAACCCAATTCTTTGGGCCTACGCGATGAGTCCTGCATTTCAAGAGTTATCTTGGATTTTTCTCTTCAATCCTGAGTGCTGCTTTTGTTTCTGTGTGTTAACTGAGTGCTGAAAAAGGACTGCCTCGGGGAGCTCGGTTCGTAGCCTAGGTGAGAGAGAGAGAGGAAAGGAGATGACCTGAAGCTACCTCCTGGAAGAACAGGTCTGACCAGGCTGATAGAATCAGGGACTGTCACAGAGGCCCTGTTGCCTGGAAACTCCAGAGTGCAGCAGGTGTTGTTTGCAAAGGGACTGGCCCCTGACAGGAGCAATTGGGTTTTGCTAATCCCGTCATTAGTATTCTCTCTCCTGACACTACTCTGGAATAAGGGGGGCGGAGTGGGGGGGGTTGGGGAGGGGTGTCTACATTTGGTGAAGCATGGTTGCTCGCAGATCACAGACCGTGTTCCCACAACCCTGACTTAACCATTGCTATTGCTCTGAACCGGCAGTGAGAGGCCTCGAGTGCGGAGGGACCTCATAGCTGGCACCATCTTCGTGATCATGGGCACAGCTGAGTTCACTGTGGTCGCAATTTGGAGTCAACCCCTCTCCTTGGGGGGTTGATTCCCTTGTTTCCGTGGGCTTCTCCTTTAACAAACCTGACAGGCTTTTGTAGTGACTGGTCATTCCTCGTCATGTGACCGGAGTCATCTTTGCTTTTGTGGAACATACTGGTGGTCTTCTTGTAGGAGTGATTTTTTTGCCCGCATGGGTGGGTGGATTGGGGGCAGTCCGGGGAATATAGTCCATATTTTCTGCCAGCACTACAACTGTTATCTTCCTGCAGCAGTCACCTAATTTGGTGTCAATTTGAGAATTAAGAGTGTAGGTGTGGAGTCTAGCCTGTCAATCTAGAGTTAGGCAATGAGACCTCTGTGTGGGCGTGGCTTTCTCCAGGGAATTCTGTGAAATCTGACTGTATTTCCCTGTTGGAGGTTACCAAGGTGAGCAGACATCCCACTTTTTAACAATTTGTCCCACATCCTGCAGCGTCTTAAAATTTAATGAATATATCTGGGGCTGAGCCCTGGTAGCGTAGTGGTTGAGTGCGGAACTGCGGTGGACTGTGTTGGCGGTTCAAATCCAGCAGCAGCAAGGCTGGGCCTCCCACTCCCACCAGAGGGCAGTGATGCCTAAAAATTTTTTTTAATTAAAAAAAAATGAATACATCACAATACCATTTTTGCATTCTGTGAACATTTTTATTTTATTTATTTTTAGGCATCACTGCCCTCAGGTGGTGGGAGTAGGAAGCCCAGGCTTTGCTCCGTGGAGCTGGAATTGAACCTCCATCCCAGTGGGCCACAGTCCCGTGCACAACCAC
>PVJH01050060.1:0-10047 GCA_004026705.1 Nesogale talazaci | reverse complement strand
AAGGCGAGCACCTTGTTCCGGGACTCCTCTCCTTTCCCAAACCAGCCAGACTCCACTTACCTGCTCCCCAATTGTCTCCTCTTTCTAAACCTCAGTGGCCCCTTGACTGGCCCTCTCTGCCTCAACACCCCCCTGCCAGCCCCCAGACCAGTGGTCCCCCTTCATCCCAACCCAGCTTGGTGCTCCTGCCCTGGATCCTAAGGGGCCTGTCTGGTGATGGAGTCTTAGCATGATCCTGACCCTGCTAGGTGCCGGTCTGCATAGCGGGGTAGCTATGCCTCCCTCCACAGGGTCTGGAAGCCAACTGGCAGTCTCAACTGCCCATGTCCAAGGTTCCAGGTCATCCAGCGGATTCTGGGGGTGCCAGGGAGGGGGCTGGTGCCCAGAGGGCCGGGTCCACGCACCCTTGGTGTCTCCAGGAAGCAACACCAGGCTCCAGCTGATGCTACAGCCCGGGGCCGTCTGGGACCTGCCCAGCTTGGAGTCCCCGTGCCACCTCCTTTTTTTGGGGAATCTTTGTGCTCTTTGCAGGGGGCCATATGCTCAGTGATAGGAGTCAGGGGAACACTCCTGAAATAGGACCAGAAAAATGAAACAACAATGCACCCCAGTCCGACCGTCCCAGAGGAGTTGGCGATGGCAGGGTGAGGTACTTAGCATCCTCTTGTGTTTTCCTCAATGCACATGCAGGCTGCTGGGGCTGCATGGCGCAGCCCACCCAACCCACTGCTACCAAGTCCATGCCTGTGGGGTTCCAGCCCCCATCATCAAACGGGTCTGAGGGGCAGTTGTGTAATTGAGGGGCTAAATTAGAGCGACATCAGACAAGAGAAGGCATGCAATTGTTCACTCCCTGGACAGCCACGACTCCCCAGCCAGGTCTGCACAGAGGGCTAAAAGATTCCCAATCATGGCTGACAGACACTTTGAGCACATGGGAGCCCCCCCTAGTTACATCATAACAGGAAGGGGTTGCACCATAGGCATACATGCAACAGGAGCGGGGGAAGCTTGGGGTGTACATGCAACAGGAAGAGGAGGCACTAGGGGTATGCAAGTGACAAGATGGGTACTCTAAAGTGAGGATGGTAGCCTAACCCTGGCCCTCCTTGGGTTGGCTTGACCTTGTCTTTGGCCTCTCCTTCAGGGAAATAATGCACTATACTTATCCGATGGGAGTGGGCCCCACCTAGGGTGGGACAGATACAGGGTCTGGCTGCACTAGATGGCGGACAACCCTCAGGGAGATGACCTCTGAGCAATTGACCTTCCCCACGTACAGCCGCTGACCACGCGTTAGCAAGCAGCATCTTAGGTTTGGCATGTGATGGGGGGTGGAATATTAAGATTCATGACCCCCCAAGAGAGCAGGGGAGAATTCCCTGTGGATTTCCGAAACTGTAAACCCTCATAGACGCAGAAGGCCTCATCTTTCTCCCAGACTCGAACGGCTCACTTTGCTGTTAGCAGCCCTACGCCTGACCCACTGAACCACCAAGGCTCCTTCTTAGCAAGCCCGGTGGCTATGGTGCCCTCCACACTGCTTTGTCTTTTTCACCTGAGGCCTGGGGCGCGGCTAGTGGCACTCCACCCGCACTGCTCCTCCGTGTCACCTGCGGGTTCCCCATAAAGATGCAGAGGGCCAGGCCCCAGCCCTAGACATTGGTTCCAGAAGCGAAGGTCACCCAGGAAAAACAAGGAGCTTCACGTAGAATCATTCGGTGCGTATTTCTGGAGCACTTGCTATGGGTTGGGCCCCCTGCCAGGTGCATTTTTGAAATAACCTAACACGCTTGCATCATCCATCCATCCATTCAAGAAATAGTCACTGAGCTTCTCCTTTGCACTAGGCCTTGGGCTGGAACTTAGGGGCACAGAGGCAGTAAAACAGGAGCTCCAGGTCAGAGCAGGGCAGGCAAGACAAGCCCTTAGCTGAGCCTCGGTAACCAATACACCAGCAGAGTGACACCTGAGGCACCATGAGAACACGGGAGATGGGAGGGGGTCTGGCCCGGCTTACAGGGGACCCTGCTGTCAACTCTGTCTCCAACAGACAGAGCAAGCAGGACCTAGCCAGGGGAATGGGGCACGGAGGCGACTCCAGGCAGAGGGCAGAGTGGGCAAGGGCACTGAGCTGGCTCTGCAGAATGGCCAGTGAAGGCCTAAGGGGCAGAGGCAAGACAAAGAAGACTCTGGCGCTGCCCCTGAGAGAAGGGAGGAGCCCTGGGGAGTGAAGCAGATGAGGGTCACCCACTTCTGGCAGCACACCCTGCAATGCCCGCAGAGGATCTGTCTAAGGGCGGCCGTGGCTGGCAGCCAGCGAGAAGGCTGCTGCTCTGGCTTATCAAAGAACCAGAGGCCTGGATCTTCCCATGTGTCTATTCCGGGGCCCACAGAGCGCTAGAGGAGAAGAGACGAGGCGAGGGGAGGGATGGGAGGTCTCTGAGTCATCTAGTTACATTGATCTCCGACTCTCAGAACAGGATCTAAGGCTTCAACACTGCATACACAAAGTCAGTTCATTTCCTTATAGTAAAGTCTTTCCTGGTAGAATCTCTAGGTCAAAGAATAGGGATATTTGAAAGATTTTTGGCACCTCTTGTGAAATTGCTTTCCAGAGAGGCAGTATCAATTTAAGCTCCCGCCAACAGTGCACCAGGGGGTTTGGTTTTGAGCCTCTTCAGTCCCCAACAGGAAAAGCAGAGGTCTGTGCGCGCACACTGTGCTGGTGGGGACTGGGCCCCATCCGAGACCAGTCTCTGCTTGCCCCCCAGTGAAATGGCATGTGTCCAGGAGCAGTTCTGTGGCTTTGGGGCGGGACTGGGGACAAGCGAGGGCATCCTGGCGACTGCAGCCAGCCCCTCCACAGCCAGCCCCACCGAGGCTCCCACCCCCACGAAACAAAAGCCAACCACCCTGAAACAGAAACCAGGACTTTCCAAGGTGTGATCTTCATTCACACGCATTCAACGAATGTCGCCGGGAGTTCCCACAAGTAGCTGGGTAAGGCACATGACGGAGAGGCCCTGGTGGCTCAGTGGTTACAGCACATGGTTGTCCACCCAAAAGATGGACCGTCTGAAGTCACCATCTCTTCTGAGGGAGAAAGATGTGGCTGTGTGCATCCGTAAAGATTTACTGTGGGGATGGGGCCAGGAAAGAAAACCCGACAACAGAAAGATTTACAGTGTTGAGCTGGGGCTGGGCCTGGGGCTATGGCTAGGGCTAGGCCAAAGGCTGGGGCTGGGGCAAAAAAATAACTGAAAGATTTACAGTGTTGGAATCCCTCTTGGTCCTGCCCACGGGGTCACTGCGAGCTGAAAGTGGCCTGGCAGCAGGGGGTGGGTGGATGCAAACAAAGCCCTGACCTCATGGAGGCGGACAGTGTGCAGGCCAGCACGGACAGGCCCCGGCTGACCGCAGGGCTTGGTTCCGACCACTGTCTTACGTGGGTTCTGATGTAAGTCGATTACCTAGGCTCTGGTTTTTTTTCCTTCTTCTTCTTCCAGTTTTCACTGTTATTGCCCAGACGACCCTGAAGTCAGAATCAAAGAGACCAGTTGTCGCATGTGACTAAAGTGGCGCTCTGCCCGGCCCACACAGTCGTTACTGTAGACCCGGCTTAGACACGTCCCTGCTACAGGGGCGGCCGTGGTTTGAACAGTAAATCAAAGTGCCCAACGCCTGAGGATGATAACATCAGCAAACACCCCACTGCTACACACTGTATGCATACACATCGCTAATGATAAGCTGCGATAAGAAACAAACCGCAAGTGTGGTTTGCCCTAACGCATGTATCCCTGTGTCTATTTCTGTGTGTTAAGCTGAAGACGGAGCAGAAAAAGACGAGTGTGAGAGGGACACAGTGCCAGCACACAGGACCAGGCGGCCTCTCTTGCACAGTGAACTGACCTTCACGCAAAGATTCATGTGGAAGCTTAAGCCCTGATGAAAACGGAGCGGAGCCCACTGCTGCCAACCCCTGGTGGTCCATATGCTGCGGAGCTGAGACGTTCCACCAAGTTTCTGCGCTATCACCTTTCCAGACGCTGCACGCCAGGCCTTTCTTCCTCCGCACCATGGAGGGTATACACCGCCAGCCTCTTGGTTAGTAGTTCTACACAAACTGTGCCACCCAGGAACATGAGCTTGGAGTCTTCGAAGATGTTACTCAGTTAACATGAGGCCAAACAGGAATGGGGGTGGGGGGGGGTGTCTCTGTCCAACCTGAACCAGGAGTTGTGCTGCAGCTGCAAACCAAAGGGCGCCAGGGGTTACTGGAGGCAGGGCTCAGACACAAGGAAGTCCTTCCTGAGAGCAGCGGTTCTCAACCTTCCTAGTGCCTCAACCCTTTCATACAGTTCCTCATGAGGCGGTGACCCCCCGCCCCCAATATCATAAAATTATCTTCGTTGCTACTTCATAACTGTCATTTTGCTACTGTTATGAATTGGGAGCCCCTGTGAAAGGGTTGTTTGGTCCCCAGAGGGGTCGAGACCCATAGGTTAAGAACCACTGCCTTAGAGTCTCCCGACAGAACATGATCCTGACTACCAGGCTGTGACCGGAAGGTTGATGGTTCAAAGCCACCAGCTTCTCTGAGAAGAACGACGGGGCAGTCTGCTCCCACAAACATTCGCAGCCTTAGGAACCCTCTGTGGCAGCTGCAGCCTGTCCTGCTGCCCTGGACTTGGCCTCACCTCCAGAAAGGAGCCTGAGCACATGGCGGCGAAGTGCTAGGCGGCTGTCATAAGATGGTGGTTTCGGTCAGTTTGAAACACTCGGAGACTGCTCCCAGGGGGAGACTAAGGCAGGCTCCCACGGGAGAGGCGTGCCCATGAGCTATCAGGGCAGGCTCTCACTCCATTGACCAGCCCTCCAGGGACCGCCAAGTCCCCAAACCTTTGCTATTTGTTCCCTGCCCCAGGATTCTTCTGTCTACCTATTGAAATGTCAGCCTTCCATGGCCAGCTCCAATGCCACCTCTTCAGGAAGCCCTCCTAATGCCCCAAGTGCATCCGATGTTGCCAACAGAGTGGACTGTCAGCCTGCAGAGGACACGGGTGGTCTCTCAGCTTGGCATCTGCAGCGCTTCACACAGGACGAGGGAAGCAGCTGTGGGTGGGCACCCAGGCCCTCCCCAGACCCCCTGGGAGCTGGGAAAAGGCAGAAATGCCTAACTCAGCTCTGGCTCACCAAATGGAAGGAGCAGGGGCTGGCCCGCAGATGTCTGCCAAGGCGGGAGGCAAATGCACATGTTGTCGGAGGGGGTGGAGACACCGGGAGCAGGGAGACGGACCACTCCCAGCACAGGCACATACACAGACTCATCTTTTTTTTTTGGGAGGGGGGGGTGCATCACGACCCCTCACACAGACTCTTCGTGTGGGGACAGACTGTGAGCCGTCTACAAAATCCAGTCTCCCCTTCTTGGCAGAGGACACTTCCCAGGCTGCCTTGCGGTCAGGGATGCCGTGTGACTACATCTTGCCAATGGAATGAGAACTGAAGGGATGCGTGTGTTAAGGGTCTAGGCCTCCCCTGGCCAAAAGCCAGGCATGGCAGGCGGGTGACGGAACAGACAGGAAGTCTGGTGACGGAGCCACAACACCAGATATCCCTGCAGGACTAACTGCAGCGCTGAGCTGCCCTCGCCTGTCCTCAGGGGGAGGATCAGGAACCTTGTGGTACCAGCTGGCCCCCGCCCAGGAGTCCTGGTGAAGCCGTCGGCCGCTAACCCAAAGAAAGGCTGGCGTTTCAGAACTCCCTGGGACAACAGCCCGGCCGTGTGTTCTCCTACAGATGCAAACCATGGCCAGAGTCACCGCCACCAAGGTGACCCCACGTACAGCCACACTACATGACAGTGTAGCACTGCCCCATGGGGCTTCCAAGGGCCCTCTTCCGGGAAGGAGACTGCCACAATGCTCCCCCCACCCCAAGAGCCTGCTAGCAGGGAAGCACTCCTGTCTGTGCAGCCTAGAGAACCCCAGGAGTGAGGCTATCCTGCCTCTGGGCCACTGCAAGCGGACACCAGCCTGCTGGTGCCTCACACCCTGCACAGTACCCGTCCAACAGAACATGACCCTCCACCATCCTCAACCCCCTGCTCAGTCCCCACCGAGGACCCACGGTAACGGAGTGTCGAAGAAGAGGCAAGATGAAGGGGGTGCAAGAGCCAGGAACTTTAAAACTCCAGGAGGAACGCTTACCAGGGGACCTGAAAGGACACTGTGCCAGTGTGGAGGAAGGTCTAAAGTGATCAGATTTTAAGCCGACACCAATGACCGGGGGTGGGGGTAGGGGGTTCTTGATTAAAAATGTGGTCTATATGGAGTAACAAAAATTTTCATAGAATGCAAAAATAGTATTGTAATGTATTTATTTTAATTTTAAAGCAACGCCGTAGGACATTGTTAAATTTTAAAAAGCGGGACATCTGGTCACCTTAGGAAGGTCACCTCAGACCCAGGGGAGTGACCAAAGGACACTTCTGGCCCCAGAGGTTTAAAAGCCTAACTCCTGCTGGTCAAGAAAAGGTTCCTGAACCCCACACTCACAGCTGTCCAGTCACTTCTGACTCAGAGAGCCCAGGGGTCACACACAGGGCGCCCGGCCCACTGCTCCGGCGGATTTCCCAGACTCACTCTTGATGGGAGCACGCAGCCTCATTTTTTGCTGGCAGAGCATCTGAATGGCCAGCCCTGGAGCCAGCCGTGTCACCACTGGACAAGGAGAAAGGGGCTAGGGGACACAAAACCAAGCGCCCACAACTGATGCACTGACTGCCGTCGGTCGAAGGGGAGACGAAGGGGGTGGGGAGTGGGTACCAATGCCAGCGGCTCCAACCAGGGAATCAGGAACCAGGAAAGCTGCGTCTTCATCATCTTCAGGAGCCTGGAGGCCAACCTGGCCCCAAACCCAAACCCAAACCCAAACCCAGGCAGCATGCTCCGACACCCACGCACAGTCTGCTCAGATCTGCGTCTGCGGCACCACACCGAGCACCACCTCAACTCCACTTCCTGATATGCTCAACTCGGCCAGAGCTTAGTCCACGCTCACTCCCAACCAGAAGACCCTCCTCTGCCCCTGCAGTGCCCCCCCCTTCCCCCCGTGGCTGAATCATGCACCCAACCATGCCAGCTCTCTCCCTCCCTGCATAGCCATGCCCCCGCTGGGCACCGGGGGCTCAGTGCAGAGGACACAGATCCTGCTCTGGTGGCATTCCCAAGCTGGCACGGACAAAGCTCCCAGCTCCTCTCCTTTTGTTGGGCCCCTTCCTGGCATGATGGGGTGGGGGTGGGGGGGGTGACTAAAAGACACGACAGGGCAGCATACTCCAGAGGAAGGGGTTTGGACTCTGGTGCCCAAGAGAATACAACTCAGATGACAACCCCACCTATCAACTGCTGTGAGTTAGGCTGCGGGCGGTGTCAGTCCTGGAACCTGTTCCATGGAGATCACGTTGCCCAGCACCCAGGGCCATGCCCCACAAGTGTCCACTGCCTCAAGATGTCCTCCTTGCTGGCCTGCAACAACACATGAAATCCCTACCCTGTGACCTATCCTTAGGAGAGAGACCAGTCCATGACATGTCCCTGGGGAGTCAGAGGGCACCACCTGCAGAAGACAGAGACGTGTGGGTGGTGGCAGGCATCTGGTGTCCTCTGGAGCAGCTGATGCTGTTCCTGGTGCAACGAGGAGGCCCCGGGGCCGTAGAGAAGGCGGTGCCGCCGGGAGGAGAAGGCGGTATAAAGGCACGTCAGGAATGCTATATCATAAGACCTGGGCATAACCAAGGGAGAAGAAAAGAAGCTGCAAAGGAGGCCAAATTGAAGGCCGAGTGAGTGAGGGGCCCCTTCTCCTACAAGACTATGGCAGAACACGGCGGCCCTACAGGACACCCATACATGGGGTTTCTAGGCTGTAAGTCTTTATCAGAGCAGAGCCCGCCCCTATCCGTTCTCTCGCAGAGCCACTGGTGGGTTTGCCCCGTGGACGACTTAATTAGCAGACAGTGCACAACTACTGCATGGGAAGGTTCCCTCCAACAAGCGAAAAGGAGGAGAAACAGAACAGCAGGGGGCCGGAGGTGAAAGGCTCTTAAAGGAGAAATGAGGAAGAACCTCCAGGACAGCCCAACCCCCTCAGCCAAGAAAGGGGGGTGTGTCTTACTCCACAAGCAGTTCTCCAGCCACCCGGTCGTCTCCCACCACATCCCTCTGCCACGTATTAGTGTCCCACGTGGCCAACCCTGCTTTCCCTCTACCAAGCAGGCACATTTGAAAGAGGCAGGAAGCTAAAAGCTTTGGACTTGCTGCTTGGAAAGGGCTTTCAGAGTACCTCGTAAAACTCACCAGAGGGCAGGAATGACGGGGGGTGGGGGTGGGGGGGAATGTGCCTGGGCGGCCAAAGGAGCCAGCTGAGCAGCTCTGGGTTGGTTTGTGGTGCTTGCCTGGCCACAGACCTGAGATGCCCTGGGCAAGCCACATGCTCTCCTCCCCTTGATCTTGACCTTCACCCTGCTGTCAGCCAGATCTCCGAAGCCCCTCCTGACTCGAATCCCAGAAGCAATCCTAAGAGACCCATACCAAAGGGTGATAGACTTGTTCATGTGGAACCAGAGGGGGGAGGGCACGGAGCTGGCACCCCCGGGCTTGCTGCAGCCCCACCGCTGCTTGGCAGTGGCCTTCTCCAGGCCATGGGGTGAAGTAACGGATGAGGCAGCACACAGGAACATGATGTGCAGGGAGCCAGGGTGAGACAGTTAAGGTTTACTGTGCCAACCTGGCCGATGAACACATGTGGGATTCATTGAAGGGTGGAGAGGTAAATGGCTCCCCTTTCAAGTTCTCGGGTCTCTTGCTCTCTGATGGTCCGACCAGGGTGCAGCTGCCTTGGCCAGTTCCCTGCTTCAGCTGGCAAGGCTCACTTCCTGGGAGACATCCCTGAGGAGAAGCCACATGGACCTATCCTGATGCAGCCCTGGGTGCTGGAGCAGCCGTGTGGAGACCCCTGCCAGCACTGAGAGGCTGACATGCTCACTGATTGGCTTTCCTCCTGCAGTCGGCATCATCACGTGAGATTGAGGAGGACTTTGTAGATTGGGGTCGAACAAAAGAGCTAATGTTGGACTTGTGAGCTTGGACAGCAGTGGGTTAGGATACTTTCTTGATGTACACTGACCCTTTATAAAAGTCTCTCTCTTATACGCATATGAGTCTCTGGGGATTTGTTTCTCTAGTCTACCCAGGCTCACGCACAGGAAGGACTTCCTACTCACTGAAGCCATGAAAGCCAACTGGACCTTCCATCGTGTTCTGGAGTAGATGAGGCAAATTCATCTGTCTCTTGCAGGGATTGTGACCAACTGATGCCAGAGCCTGCTCCTGCGGTATGCTGGGGTCCAGAGGGCTCCCACCGACAGCACCCTGGTCCCAGGTCCTAGGCATCCTAGCACCAACCACAGGACCACAGCAAGTCAGAGCCAAGGGCAAAGGTCAATCGCTCAACTATGCAAATAAACCTATGGCCAGGCCACTGGTGGCAACAGTACACCTAGCATGGGCGCCCCAGTCCACCCTGAAGGCCAGAGGACTGGCCAGGTGGCCATGGGTGCCAGGCTGACACAACTCCTCGGTAACTCCTCGGTGTCTCTTGGCCCAGCTACCCGAGGTCCCGTGGCTGGGGACGCGCAGAGAGCTATGGGTGACCCTTGCAGCTCATTCCAGCAAGCAAGCAAGCCCTCCTGCAGGAGGGCAAGAAGCAGTTAAAGCTTTGGACTTGCTGTTTGGAAAGAGCTTTCAGAGTTTCTCCCAAAACACACCGGGGGTCCAGAGGGAGGGAGCACGCACGCGGGGCTGAAAGGACGGGCCCGAGCAGCTCTGGGTCTGTGCTGCTTGCCTGGCCACCTCGGCTGAGGAGGCCCACCCGGGCGCTCCTGCAGTGCTGACCCTGAGCACCCGGAGGCTGGGCTCCCAGAGGCAGCCTGTTCTAATTGCAGGCTGCTCTCCCTTAGGAAAAGACGCCGCTCCTCAGGGG
>PVJH01050059.1:0-10013 GCA_004026705.1 Nesogale talazaci | reverse complement strand
AATAAAATTATTTTTAAAAATGGTTAACATGGCTAATTCAACACAAAAGTCTTTTAAATATGGAGAGATATATTGCAAGACAAGTATTGATTTTCTTAAAATCATTACATTTTATGAATCCATAGATGACATACAAGAAAATCATTACAAGAGATAGACTGTCTCAAAACCAAGGAAAGGGTGTGCCTCTAGCTGTGGGGGGCAGGTGGGGGTGTGGTGGACACAAATGATGGAGCATGAGGGCAACTTTCTGTAGCTATCTACTATTAGTTGCAAAGACTTGTTCTTCAAATCATGGTAAACTCTCGCACAGAAGAACTAAATGCTGCCTGGCCTTGAGTCACTCCCATAAACAATTATCCTTTGAATTATCTTGCCCCAATCGATTGCCTTCGCTGGTTTTTTAGGAGTAGATCTTCTTTTTCTTAGTCTAAATACAAAGGTTCCCAAACTCATTAATGTACTGCACCTTTTAGGAAAAGAAGTGTTTGGTATTCTCTCCAGAATAAGTGAAAACTTTCCTAACATGGACAGTAGTTCAGGATGACATGTAAGAATTTGTTTACTGCCTCACCCTCATGATTCTAGTGTGCCTCAGTGGGAACTAATAGACAATTTGGGACATATTTATCAAAAAGCTACTCTTAAAACTCCTTAGTACCATAACACATCAAAAACTCCACTAAAAGATAAATGGTGGCTACACAGAAATTAGATTGACTGAGGAATGCTCCAGAATTTATGGCTGGAATGTTGAAATTCTCTTCCTGCTCACTAGAGGGCAATTACTGACCCATAAATGTACTTCACAGAGGTTGATTTTATCATTTGAGATAAGAGACAAACGTGGGCAAAAGAACACGTAGTTTATAACATCCGTTTCCAGCAAAAGCCCTGGAAAATTACTGTTGTTCGGTGTTTCTGTGTCCATTGCAACTCATAGCAACCCTGTGTACAACATAAGATAACAATACCTATTCCTGCAACATTCTCATCACTCTTTTGGGGGAGGGGGGCATCACTGCCCTCTGGTGGTCGTGAGAGCTACCCAGCCTTGCTGCTGCTGTTTTTGAAGCGCCAAACCAGTGGGCCACAGTCCTGCACTCAACCACTACATTACCAGGGCTCAGCCTTCTCACCACTCTTACATTGTTATCCATTGTTGGAGCCACGATGTAAATCCATATTTTTGAAGGTCTTTCTCTTAGAGTGTGTACTTCAGCAGCCAAACCACACTGAATTAACACACTGTGAACTCTGGGCTAGTCCAACTGACACACAATCTTAGTCATCATAGTCTTCATTTTCACTTACGCTCTACTTGATCAAACATGAGGTCCTTTCCTCAGCCTGGTTTCTGCTGATAACATGCCCAGAGAATCTGAGAAAAACTCTCCCATCCTCAAGTCCCATGGAACCTTCTGGCTGTACTTTTTCTAAAACAAATGTGTTTATTTTTCTGGTAACCCTGGGATTTTCAATATTCTTCACCAACATCATAGCTTAAATGCCTCAAGTCTGTTTGCCTCTCCTTATTCATTGTCCCACGTTCAAAATCTTATGAGGTGATGGAAAATACCTGACTTGACTTTTAGGTGCAACGAAGTCTTCAAAGTGGCATCCTTGCTCTTCAATATTTTAGAGAGGTCTTAGGCAGCAGATTTGCCCAAAGCAATACATCATTTTAGTTCTGAATTGCTGATTCCATTACCCCTGATGGTTCATCCAAGTAAAATGAAGCCCTTGACAATAGTCATCTTTTCTCTAATGAACATGATGTTGTCTATTGGTCCAGTTATAAGAATTTTTGCTTTCCTTAGTTATATCCTTTGATCTTTATCAGTATGTGCTCTGGTGCTCTTTGTTTCTAACAAGCAACTTGTTTCATCTGAATAGCACAGATTGTTAATAAGTATTCAATGCATTCCTCTGATCCCAATGACATATCCTTCTTCATGTTATGCAGCTTCTTTGAATATTTACTCAGCATCCAGATTGAATGTATGTAGTGAAGGAATGTAACCCTGATACATATCTTTCTTATTTTATGTCATTCATATTCTCTTCTTCTGTTCAAATGACTTTGTCTCTCCTTGTCTGTGTACAGTTTCACATGAGCACTTTGGAGTGTACCAGAATTCTCATTCTTCATTGTTTGCTGTGATGTACATAATCAAATGCTTTGGACCAAGATTCATCTGATTTCAGTAGCGATGTTCCTTGTTCCATGTCCTCTTATGAATCTGGGTTGAAGCCCTGAAAGTTTCCTGTGGTTGCACTAATTTATCCCTTCCTGAATGATCTTCAACAATATTCTACTTGAGCATGATTAATGATTTTTCACCCAAAGACTTCTACATTCTAATGGGTTGCTTTTCTTTGGAATGGGCAAAAATAGTTCTCTTTCGTCAATTAGCAGCTGTCTTCTAGATTTCTTGTCATTAATGTTTCTTGTTTTGCATCAATTTTTTAAACATTAAAATTGCCATGATTCAATTTCTGGAATGTTGCCTTTCTCTCTATTGTGTTCAGTGCAACTTGGCCTTCTTACTTCAATGCCACTTTTTATTAAACCATGTGCAAATGGTTCAATGGCTGTGTGTCAATCACTTCATGTGTGTGCAGTGAGTCCTTTTATTCTGTTTCTGTTCATATAGTTTTTCCAGATTGCAATTGAGGGTTTGCAATATTTCCTTCTTTAGTTTCCTCAGCTGCATATATGCTGAGACTAGCTTGCTTTTAGTTTTTGAACTCCAGTTTTTGTATATTTCATCTTACTATTCTGCATTGTCTTCTTTAAGTCCCCTTTGGAATTTTCTGTTCAGTTCATTTACTTTGTGTTTTCTTTCATTTGCTTTACCTGTTCTATATTCAACAGTGATTTTCAGAGATTCCTCTGATATTTACATTGGTTTTATTCTTGCTTTCTCTTATTTTAACTTAAAATATCATTTTATTGGGGGCTCTTACAACTCTTGTTACAATTCATACATCGATTGCATCAGGCATGTTTGTACATGTGTTCCCTTCATTCTTTCCATTCTCTCTATTGAGCCCTTAGTTTCAGCTCAGCTTTTTATCCTTCCCTCTTCCCACCAACCTCATGGCCCCTTGGTAGATTGTAAATTGTGATTATTTTCATATCTCACACCAACCGCTGTCTCCCCTCTCCTATGTTTGTTGTTGTTCTTCCCCCTGGAGAGAGGTTCATGATTATGTGTTGATCATTGTGATCGGTTCCACATTTTTTCCCCTTCTTCTCCAATCTGGCGCCTCCCCCCCCACTTCCCTCTACCCTCCTGGTATTAATACTTCCATTCCTGTTCCTGGATTCTGTGTGTCATGAGCTCCCATCTCTTAACTATACCTGTGTACATGGTCTATTCTGAATTGAGAAACCGCACTGGGGTCATGATAGTGGAGGTGAGGAAGCTCAAGGAACCAGAAGATTATTGTGCTTCATTGATGTGTTACCACACCCTCATTGACACATCCATCCCTTTCATGAAGACCCTCTGTGGGGTATTGTTCCATTATCTATATATGGGCTTTGGGTCTCTGCTCCAACCCCCCTTGTGGTCAGGAATATGTTTTTATTTGTTATGTTTCTTCTGATGCCCATAGTGGTCCTGAAGACTCCTTGTGATTGCACCAGCAGTGGTATTCTTCCAGGCGGGCTTGTTGCTTCTCTGCTGAATGACCACTGGTTTACCTCAAGCCTTTTAGACTCCAGATGCTATGGTATTTATGAGCTAGGCACCATCCGCCTGCTTCACCACATTTGCTCATGCACTCATATTGTCTTCAGCGATTGCATGGGGAGGGTGAGCAGCTCAGAACACTGATTTGTTAGAACAAAGTGCTCTTGTATTGAAAAAGGTCATGTGCATAGGCCCAGAGTTCTTCCACTACCTCAGTGTATTGCTCTATAAATATATGCCCATAGGTCAATACCCCACACATATGCTTATACTTCTTTGGTTTGCTTCCTAGGTCCTTCCTTTATTGCTCTTACCTTCCTCCTATCCCACCATCCCTTTTGCCCTATCTCTGCAGCTTAGTACTTCCTCTTAGCTATTTCGTTGTTGCTCTGATACGCCCAGGATCGCTATCTCTTTTATTATTGACTATAACTCCCAGTTGTTCCCCTGTCTATGGCACTGCCTACTCAGCACACCCCTCCTCAGCCAAGGGGACTTGACTGTCAGTACTGCTGCTTTATCCTCAGACTTGCTTCCCATGCCTGTCTGATATAAGTATGCCAACCCACCATGACATTGATGAAACAAGAAGAAAACAAAATATTGAGAACAGAAAAAGAGAAAAAATATACATAATTCCATGTCTGTTCACTGACCTTCAAGACTATTTTCCCACTGCTCATGTGGGAACCCCAAGAGCTGCCTCTCTCAGTCTGAAATAAGTTTGGGGGATTCTTTGGGGACTTTGTAGCTTTGCCTTGCTCCATTTGTGTATCTGTTTTGTTCCCCATCCTGGTTCACCCAGCTGTGGGGATTTCAGACCACACTCTTTTCCTGCTGTGTGACCCAAGAATTGTCTTCAGTTGCCATCTGCTCCAGTCAGGGGACTTGGCATGAGCTGCTGTGAGTCCCAGAGTCCCTCCTATATCCCAGCAGCTCCATGCAGGTACATCATCCTCTGGACCTGCTGTGCCAGCATGGGGTCCAGACCAGCTAGTTCTTTCTCTTCTTCCTTCATGGTCTGCTTCTGTGTGGGCGCTGCATTCCAGCCCCCTTCCCCAAACAGCAGGTCCCATGTTGCTCTTTGTCTCACATATTTCTCAAGACCATACTACAGGAAACCAGAAGCAACCTCCACATATGGAAGAATACCCTATGCTTATGGATAGGAAGAAGCTCAATATAGTAAAGATGTCAATTCCACTCAAGGCATTTCATATGTTTAATGCCATTCCAATTCCAATACCAACAATCTTCATCAAAGAATTGGAAAAACTGACCACCAATTTCATATGGAGAGGGAAGAAGCCCGGAATTAGCAGAGAACCCCTCAAGAACTAGAACAAAGTTGAAAGGCTCACTTTTACTGACTTTAACACATACTACACAGCCACAGTGGTCAAAATAGCATTGTTCTAGAAAAAAGACAGATACTCAGACCAATAGAAAAGAACAGAAAATCCAGAAATAAAACCATCAGCATATAGACAAGTAATCTTCAACAAGGGCCACAAAAGCATCAAGTGGGAGGTAAACACCCTATTTAAAAAGTGGTGCTAGGAATAATGGATATCCTCATGTAGAAAAATGAAACAAGATGGTTACTTCACCTCATGCACAAAAACAAACTCAAAGTGGATCATAGACCTGGAAGTAAAATCCCAAACCATCAGGACCATCATGGAAGGAGTCCAATAAATCTAAGAACCTTGGCGCAGGTGTTTTAAGGGCTAACTGCAATATGAAGTGAGATAGTTAAGGTTTATTGTGTAAATCTGACCGACAAGCACATGTCGGGTTCATGGTAGGGCAGAGAGATAAATGGCCCAGTGAGTCTCGCCTTTAGAGTTCTCCAGTCTCTTGTTCTCTGATGGTCGAGTGAGGGTGCCGTTGTCTTAGTCAGTTGCCTGCCTCAGCTGGAAAGGCTCACTTCTGCAGGACATCCATGAGGAGGAGCAGGTGGACGTACCCTTATGCGGCCCTGGGTGCTGGAGCAGCCACATGGAGACCCCTGCCAGCACTGAGATGCTGACATGCTCTCTGATTTGGTTTTCCTCATGCGGCTGGCATTATTGCAGGTGTTTTGTGAGATTAAGGAGCACCATGTGTTACACATATAGGCTAATATTGGATTTATGGGCTTGGATAGCATTGGGATGTTTTCTTAATGTGCACTTACCCTTTCTATAGATCTCTTTTATATTAATAAGAGTTTCTGTGTATTTGATTCCATAGTTTAACAAGACTAGCACAGGAAAGATAAATACATAAGTGAATCTGAAATTGACAAGTGTGATTGACAAAGGATAAAACACCTGCGTGTCCAAAGACTTCACTCTGGGGGTAACAAGGCAACCCAAAAATGGCATTGGATTTTTAGCAGTGGGACAATAGACAAAGTGATAATACCAAAAAAATCTATGATATCCTCACCACCAGCTAAAAGGGAAAACAGTAAATACCTTGAAGACGAGGGCAAAAGAACTAACAAAAGTTTCACTTGTGAGGAGGTCCATCTTGTCAATAAACATATAAGAAAATGCTCCCGTTCATCAGCCATCAGAGAAATACAAATTAAAAAAAAACATTAAATACCATCTAATACCCTTGAGGTAAGTCCAATCACAAAATCAGAGAGCAACACATATTGGAGGGCATATGGCAAGATCAGAACTTATGTGCAGCCTCTGTGGAAAGTGATCTGGCTTCCTTGTATTTTTAAAGACCTTTGCTTTCTTTATGTTTGATATTTTAAAAATATCATTTCACAATGCACTAGGTCTTTAGTTATTAATATTCAAGGCAGCCAATCTGTTCTTGGAGTGTGTGGCAGTCATGTGCTTATGTTAACTTTATGATTGAAATGTAGGGGTGGAGTCTGGGCTGTTAATCTAGAGATAGCCAATGGGGCCTCTATGTGGGCATGGCTTTCTCCTGAGACTTCTGGGAAATCTCACGATATTTCCCTCGTGAAAATGAGAAGCTATCTCCCCCAGTTGTTGGGAGTTAGTTTCAGAGGTGATTAATCACAGGTAACACAGAATGGCGGCATCTGGGAGGCTGGAGTAGCTGGTGGAGAAACCACATGGCTTTGCCCTGATGGAGCCAGACCTCTGAGGCTGGGGCAGTCACATGGAGGCCTCTTCCAGCGATGAGTTGCTTCTGCCACCATGGGATGCTGTTGATGGACCCTGACACGTGGAAGTGAGGAGACATGGGGAGACCCCTGTTGGTGCTGGAACCCTGTAGCCACTGACCTGTGACTTTGTGAATCAGAAGGAGATTTTATGGACTGATTTCAGGCATATGGGTTAATATTGGACTTGTGACTTTGAACTGGACTGGGCTGGGATGTTTTCTCAATGTCCTGTTCCTCTTGAATATAAACCCATTGCTTATATCCATATGCATGTCCTTGAATTTGTTCCTATAGTCTACCAGGACTAACACATTATGGTACCAGGAGTGGGGTTGCTGTAATTTGCCATTAACTTTTATCACAGGGCATGGTAGCACTAAGAGTCGGCCTATGGGATCTCCTGAATTCCAGATATAGTCCTCTTTACCCCCATTATGTAACACCAGTCCAATTTCTTCTTGATAATCTGGATCAATCACACCACTCAGTACAGTGACACACTGATCTGTTGATCCAAAGGAATGAGAAGCCCAAAGTGGCCAGGGGCCATTCTCAGCTGCCAGTCCAGTGGAATTCGTGCTGTGTTTCCAGGTGGTAGAATTCCTTCCTTCGGGACCAGGACCTCCAGTCCCAAAGAACATAGGGTTCCTGGGACAGGAAGCAAAAATGCTGCAAGTGGGTCAATGGGAGTAATAGTGAGTGGTGCCACTCCAGTTTCCACCCCTTGGTTCCTGGACCCATGAATCCTGGCTATTGGAAACACAGCACCATATATTGGCCTCTGGTTTAAAGCATATACAGCTTCCTGGAGAACACTGCCCCAGCCTCGCAAGTTGTTGCCACGTAGTTTGTGTCACAGTTGTGTCTTCAGGAGCCCATTCCATAATTCTATCAAGCCAGCTGCTTCAGGGTGATGAGGAACAACCCCACTCCTGGTACTATAATGTGTTAGTCCTGGTAGACTATAGGAACAAATTCAAGGACATGCATATGGATATAAGGAATGGGTTTATATTCAAGAGGAACAGGACATTGAGAAAACATCCCAGCCCAGTTCAGCTCAAAGTCACAAGTCCAATATTAACCCACATGCCTGAAATCAGTCCATAAAATCTCCTGACTCACGAAGTCACAGGTCAGTGGCTACAGAGTCCCGGCATGTCTACATGGCTACAGAGTGTCCCCATGTCTCCTCACTTCCAGGGCTCAGGGTCCATCAACAGCATCCCGTGGTGGCAGAAGCAACTCATCGCTGGAAGAGGCCTCCATGTGACTGCCCCAGCCTCAGAGGTCCGGCTCCATCAGGGCAAAGCCATGTGGTTTCTCCACCAGCTACTCCAGCCTCCCAGATGCCTCCATTCTGTCCTGTGATTAATCACCTCTGAAACTAACTCCCAACAACTGGGGGAGATAGCTTCTCATTTTCACGAGGGAAATATCATGAGATTTCCCAGGAGTCTCAGGTGATAGCCATGCCCACACAGAGGCCTCATCGGCTACTCAATGGCTATCTCCAGGTTAACAGCCCAGACTCTACCCCTACATTTCAATCATAAATTAACATAAGCACATGACTGCCACAGGGTGTTCTCTAAATACAAGTGAGATATACGACTGCTGTACTTGGTTTTGTGGACTTGATTTAATCGTCTTCAGCTTCAACCCAAAATATTTATCTGAGCAGTTTGTGGTCTGTTTCACAGTAAGACTCTGGAATAATTTTGGTTGATGGTATTGAGTTTCTCTGTCTTTACTTCCCACAGAAAGCATGTATTAAAATTTGCTCTTGTGTATTCATCTGCTAAAGTATCTCTGTAAAGTTGCTGCTTATGTAATTGGAAACAGATATTTACAATGATGAGGTCTTTGGCTTTTCAGCATTCATATGTAAATAATTAGCACACTTTTAATTCTTATGATAAAGAAATGTGATAGTGCTTAACACAGCGTGGTGTGGATCCCGAGCAGTGGTACTGAGGACAGAGCAAGACCTGAGAGAGCTCCATTCTGTGTGCATCTGGCTGCTCTGAGTTGGAATCAACTCAATTCTCAACACAACAATGAAATGGCTGCAAAGGCCATTGTTATTTGTCTCTACTGTCTTGATTTAAGTTGTGAAAGGATATAAGAGAAAATCTCTCTGATTTTAAATAAATGTCTGTATTGATTAGAATTGTATAGTTTGATGAGAATAAATCTCACAAAGCATAATTATACACATTAAAAATTGGAAACCCTTGTGATAATTTATATTCCAATCCAAGCTCATTATTACACTTATATTCTTTATATATTTAGTTGTCATAAGCTCTCAATCAATTCGCTTAAGTGTTTTATATATATTTAACAGTTTTGTTAGATTTATCTTTTTGCAATAATTTATTGGGACAATTTGCATATCATGCAATTCAATCATTCAATCATATCAAGGAACATACAATCAGCACGACTTGTATCTTAAAGCATCCCTCCATCCCATGGTTAAATCTCCTTTAAAACGAGTTGTGCAATCACAATCATTTCTATCACTCTCTCCCTCACCCACCTTCACTACTCCTAAATCCCCCTTTCCTTCCCTATCATCTACATCCCACCCCTGCTTTCCCCATAACCCTTGGATCAGTTATCCTCTTTGTACATCCTCCTCCTGTGCTACACAGAAAACAATACAAAACAAGCTTGCACTAAGGTGGTAAGTCTACAATCATAATTGTATGAAGACACAAGTACAAATAATGCATAACCAGGAAGAAAGCCACATCAACGTTCAGCAAATCTGGGAAGAAATTTCTGTCACGGAGCAAGTAAGAGACACTAGCCCCCAGTACAAATCCAGGGTGTGTCTATAGGAGGGTCAAACGAGCAATTCTCAAGTTCAATGCAGCATAACCAAGACTGCAATGGTCTCTGCCTGACAGGAAAGCTGCTTGGGACTCTTGTCTTTGGCAACAAAGGCTCTGCCAGGAGCGATGTCTGCCTAGATGCTCTGCAGATGGGTTTTCGGTTCCCACTGTCTTTCACAGCCTTCTCCAAATTGGTGTTCAAATTTTATTTCTGATACTTTTATCTTCCCCATATTCAAATTTTGTGATTGTCATCTTTGGATCACACTAGCTGGCGTGCTTCCTCCATGTGTGCTTAATTGACTCCTAGCTTAGATGAATGTTTGTTTG
>PVJH01050058.1:0-10015 GCA_004026705.1 Nesogale talazaci | reverse complement strand
GCACGCAGCCTTGAATGACAAGGGCACCTTGTTTCATAAACTCGGGGAGGAATTTCATGGTAAGGGCTGCCTGCCCGAGTTTGCAGTGAAATCTGTTTTCCGGTCCTCCTACTCGCCGGTCTTACTCCTCTTCTTCTCGTCTCAATCCAGATTTCTTTCTCTCCAGGTGGGCTCATGCCCAAATGTAGTTATCATCTTTAAAATGAATTCATCAGCACTGGCTATGGCTGGTGCTCTGCTGGTGTAGCACGAGGCCACCAACAGAAAGGCCGGCGGTTCAGACTTGCCAGCTGCTCCACAGGAGAACGGCATCGACAGTCTGGTCCTGTACAGGCCCACCATCCCAGAAACCCCATGGACAGCGCTCCTCTTTCCACAAGGCCTCCATGTGTTGGCATCCACTGTGCACTTCACAGCAGCGGCAACTCGGGCTTTGTGACAAGGGTCTTGCTCTTGTCCATGGCTTTATGCCATGCAGAGGCCCGGAGGCCGTGGTGGAGGTATATTTCCAAACCTCGGCCTCGACATTGGCAAACACCTCATCTTGGATAGAAACCGAGAAGCCCTTTGTTACACAAGGGGCTGTTGTTATTGCGGCCAGGTGCCCGCTCGTCATTTTCTAGCTCACAGCAACACTCTGTCCAACAGAAGAAAGCACTGCCAGGTCCTACGCTGTGTTTGAGCCCATCAGGAGAGCCACGACATCATTCCACCTGGTTGAGGGTCATCATCTTTTCTCCTGCCTCTGTATTTGCCCAAGCACAATGGCCTTCTCCAAGGGCTGTGGCCCATCCTCCCCTCCTGTTGACATGTCTGAAGCATGTGGGATGAAGTCTCCCCATCCTAGCTTTCCCGGAGCATTCAGGCTGGCTTATTCTGAGGGCAGATTTGTCTGTGCTTCCGGTTGTCAGTGGCATCTTCCATGTTCTTTGCCCGCACCGTAATTTGAAGGCAGCAGCTCCTCTTCTGTCAGTCTTACTTGAACTCTCTCATGTGGGTGAGGTGATTGGAAAGAGGACATCTTGGGTCAGCCCCACCCTAATCTTCAAAGTCACATCCTTGCAACTTAGCACGTCAAGAAATTCTTCGAGGCAGGTTTGCCAATTTCCCGACAGCTGCTTTCATATGTGTGGACTGTGGATTCAAGGACAGTGAGGTCCTTGACGTAAGTCTTGCTTTCATCTCTCATGGTGTTGCTTTTTGGTTCCGTTGTAAGGATGTTTCTTGTTTGTGTGTGTCGTGCAGTCCATACTGAGGGCTGTAGCCTTTGTTCTTCGTCAGTGAGTGCTTCCAGCCCTGCGTGCTTTCAAGCAAGCAAGGTCATGTTGCAGGTTTTTAAAGAACTTTGCTCCCACCCTGAAGCTGCATTCTTCTTCATCTAGTCTGGCTCCTGGGATTATTTTTTCAGAACGCGGATTGAATAAGCGTTATGAAAGGCTATAACCCTGACCTAAACCTTTCCTGACTTGAAAGGGTATTGTGTCCCCTTGTTGTTCTTCTTGGTCTGTACTCAGGTTCTGCACAGGCACAATGAAGCATCCTGGGATTCTCACTTTCCCCAGGCTTATCTAGACATCGTAGGAGTCACACCATTGAATAGATGTATGTGGCCGATAAAACACAGCTAAATTTCTTCCTGGTGTTCTCTGCTTTCAACCAACGTCCCTCTGATAATCAGCCCAGATGTCCTTCATTTCAAGGGCTCTTCTGAAGAGTAGGAGGATAAAGGGGTGAGACCTGATTTACATTCACACATAGAGAAATATAGGAGTCCTGGTTATGTATGGAGCCCTGGTGGTGTAGTGGTTGTGCGTTGGGCTGCGAGCCACTTGGTTGGCAGTTCAAAACCACTGGCAGCTCAAGGGGAGAAAGATTGGGCTTTAAAGACACCCATAAGCAGTCACAGTCTCAGAAACCCACAGTGGGTCGCTCTCAGTCAGCATTGACGGTAGTGAGAGTGCATAAGTGAAGGTGTGCTGTATACAGGCTTGGCATTAGGCTCATAACCATGTCACCTGTTCAAACTCACCTGCCCCACCAAGGGAGAAAGATGAGGCTGCCTGCTCCCACAAAGGTGCACTGTGTCAGAAATCCTGTGTAGGTTTGCTGTCAGTTGGGATTGAGTCGGGGGCATTATAGCAATATAGTAGGCTTATAGCAATATCCCAACTACTGGGTGTTTATCTTGCTACGTGCACCACAATGCATTTGGCAAGAGTCATTCATAATGAATGTGTGTTCCTAATAGAACTTTGAGTGAGATAGAAATCAACACGAATCTCAACCGAAGCCATAACCAGTGAGATGCTGCGATTTGAGTGAAGATCAAAATGTGAATGCCTGCAACCGCCCTGCTGTTTAAGGTCTTTCTGGAAATGCCAGCCACAGCAATTAGGAAGGAGAACAAAGCAATTGTCCTAAGTGCCTTTCCTATCTTCAGCAGGGGTTGCTACTCTGCATTCCCAAATAGCAATACCAGACCCCTCCAAAAAACAAAAATCACCCCAGCTTTGTTTATAATTCTTTAGTAGATACGAACATTTGATATCGTCCTATGTGTTTATTCATAGCTTAATGATGGAGATGTGAGTTGGACATGTGTATGGCATTGACTGAAGACATGAAAGGAAGAATTTGAATGGACTGCTTTTCAGTAGCTCGCTCTCTCCATCTCTCTCTGAAAGATGAGATGATGAGACTGAGTGATGGAGGGGACGGGCATGAGAAAAGAATTTAGGAGCTATAATACTAGGTTTTGAGAGAGTGGTCTACGATTGCTTATCTGCATATAAAACTTACAACTATTTGGCACTTGGCAATCACAGCTCATAGAATGTGCTCTAAGGATGTAATTGTACATGTCTGAATGGATGTATGCACGAGGATATTGATTTCAGCCTTGTTTGTGTTAGAGAAATATTGCAAAAGCTCTAAGGTGAGATGATGAATGGCTGTGCAAATTTTAACCCATAAATCCAACTTGTCCCTATGACATAAAAGAGATTGCAGAACTTCTGTTTGCTTCAATCCCACAGTTCTTAGACATCTAAACCTGTCTCCATCCATCTGTGATTGACGTGTTCAAGGGTTTCATTTTACAAACGAATTATTGCATGGGGCAAACCTGCTACACAAGACAGCTTTAATTTTTCAGAATGTTGCTTATTGGTCCAGTAGCGAGGATTTTAACTTTTTCATATTGAGGTGCAATCCATGCTGAAGGCTTTTATCATCTTTGCTATTCATCCGTAAGTGCTTCGAGCCCTCTTTACTTCCAGCAAGCAAGGTTGTCTCACCTGCAAATCTCTGGTTGCTAATGAGTCTTTATGCAAACATGCGGTTGTGGTCTTCTTCATGTGGTGCAGCTTCTGGGATTCTTTGCTCAACATAGAGATTGAGCAAATATGGTAAAACGATACACCCTTGATGCCTACCTTGCCAGGTTTTAAATCACACAGTGTTCCCTTGTTCTCTTAGGATAACTGCTTCCTGCTCCATGTACAGGTTCCACATCAACCTGAAACTTCCACTCTTCACAATGTTAATACATTGAACGCCTTTACAGTATACCCAGAACACAGGCAAACCACTTTCTGGTGTTCTCTGCCTTCAGCCAAGGTTCATCCGGTATCAGCAGTAATAGCCCTGCTTCCCAGTCTTCTTGGGAATCCGGCTCGAATTTCTCTCTGGCCAGTAGTACCCTGTTGACAGACTGCTGCCACTGTGTTTTCCATTTCCTGGAGTCAGCCCTCTGGAAATGTCACCTGGCATCATCAGCAGTGCTCGTTGAATGCAGGGCTTTACATTGGAGGGTAATTGGAGACTGGATACCGATACAGGATGTGTTTGGAACTGCTTACATATTGGTCACTCAGAACCTGTCCCCTGGTGGCCCTGACCCCCTCCCTCCTTGGAAGGGGCCTTGGAAATGGCTTTTTACTGTGATAACAGTGGAGGAAGGCGAGCCCAGTAACCTGTACCCTTCCTCACAGAGAATCGATCTGAGGACCAGTGAGATTATTTCCTTGGTATTCCCTTCTGTTGAGTGGTCTCGGACTCTCAGAGACCTTACGTCCCCCAAAGTCAAAGCTCTTTGCCACTGAGTCCCTTCCAACCCGTGCTGACCGGAGTGGCCGGGGTCGGCCTGCCAGGGTGGATTTCCAAGACTGTAATCCATCAAGGAGCTGGCTCGACCACGGGCGGGGGCTGCAGCAATGATATCAGGCCCAGGTGCGATCGTGAGGCTGGTCCCTGTAGCATTGCTAGGGGTTGGCACAGTCGCAGTCACCTCTAACAAAAACAGTCACAACTCTTTATGGGTATAGAGAACCGCATTTTTTCTCTGTGGTTTCCAACGGAAGACCTAGGGCAGTGGATTCAGTGGGTCCACGAGTCTGTCTCAGTATCTCTGTGTGTCTTCTTCTTCTTCTTTTTTTTTTTTTAAAAAGAATACCTAAGGGAGGGCTTGCAATGTTTCCCTTGGTATCTAGTCTTTTAGGTACCAACAGGCTGGAAGACAGGAGTTGTCCTTCTGGAGAAATCTGGCTGCCACAGCCTGCATCTATGTCTGCTTCAGCTCCGGCATTTCCATCCCTACTGCCCCAGCTTTCCTACTGTGTTGCAGTTGCAAACTACATTGAGAAGATTTTCCGGCCAGCAGAGAGAGTGTGCTGCACACAGGCTGGTTCCCCTGCTTCTCACCACTTTTCAAAGCAAAACTTGGGGTGACGTCCTTTTTACGTCTGTCATTGCCTGCCTGGCTCCCAAAGTATTGACAGAGGCGGGAGTCACTCCAGGTCACGGATCTGGGACCGTCCATCTGCCCGGACACCTGGTCTTGAGTCCAGGAGTTTTTTGGACTCTTCTCCACCAACTGGCGAACAGGAGAGAAATGTGCAGTTCTGACTTGACGTCTTTGTCAGCAAAAAGGTGCTATTTTTGATAATGACATCAGCCTTCAGAGGTAAAGAGAAGAGATGGCATAATTTGTGAGAAATGCAAGCCTTTGGGTAACCATTCCCGGTTTGGCTGTTTGTGGTTTTAATGAAAGTTAACCTGTGAGTGGTAGCAGACTCCCCACTAGGCTGCATTACTTAACTCCTCCCAGTATAATTTAGCAGAAGGTCACTGTGAGGCTAGCAGGATCCGCCTGACCTTTATTGTAGTAAAAGAGGAACAAATTGGGTCTCGGCATTTAGACAGTGAGATGAACGAGATCATTGTCTCCTCATGATGGAAGAGGCTGACCTTAAGCCTTGATGCTTTCCATGAAGTCATTTTCTGCTGCCCTAGCAAATTAGCAGGGAGAGCTATTCCTACGGCCGTGAACTGAACGTGGAGGCTAAATGCTTACACTCCATTTCTGGAACTCTTCTGGGGGATATTAATTCTATGAGCAAGAAGTGATGTGAAAAATTCTACCCCAAACTCTTCTTAGAGGCCTCGGACATGGAAAAAATGTAAGATTGCATCTAATTCTTTCCCTGGGATCCATGTGGATAAAACTTACCTAGGGAGAGAAGAAAGTTTATTCACAGAGCAGGTCTCCAGTGGGCTGAGGGAGTGCCGAGGTGTGGAAGTCACAGCTTTGCAGAAAGTAGGACCATCATGGGTGCTGTCATCAGGAGAATGGGGAAAAAAAAGTTTGTGTGTGTGTGTGTGTGTGTGTGTGTGTATATTAAACCAGAAGAGTGCATGATAGGAAAACAAAAGGCAAGTGCTTCACATATTACCCCCGATTTGCCCAGACAAGTCTTGGCAGACCATGCTTTCGTGCCCAACTTGTCCTGTTTTAGAGCACATGGATATGGGCAGGTTTAGGAGCCCAGGTGGGTTATGACACAACGCATGGGCTGCTAACCACAAGATCAATGGCTTGAATCCACCAGCTGCCTCACTGGGGAGAGACGAGGCTCTGCACTCTCCTAGCGAGTTGTCGTCTCCGAAACCCAGAGGGGCAGGTCTGCCCTGTGGCCGAGGCTCACTGGGTTGGAAATGGACCTGCCATCACAGTTTCTTTCGTAACTCACCAACTTCTAGCCTTAAATACAAAACTAAAAAATAAGATCCCCCATCTGCAGAACTGATCATCTTAATTGCTGGGGTGATCTCACGTCTGAGGAGGACAGTGAGATTTAGTTTACAAATCCCGTCTAGCCATCCCGGTGAAGAAAGGACTTTTTTTAGGCCTAGTGGGGAAATCCACCAAAGCGCGCTTGCCTCACTGTAGAGGCCTTCCACCATGGCCTTCATGCCTCTGTCTTTAAACATTACTTCAGGGGGCCTAGAGTTCACGATGCCAAGGTTTTTATATATGGTCCTTGTTGTTAGAAAACATTGAGACTGTCCCAACTCCCATGGACCCGAGAAGGAAGCACCACGCAGGCCTGCCCCGTCGCACGATGACTATGTTTGAGCTCACAGTGGCAGCCACACGATGTCAGTCCATCTCCTTGAGGCTCTCTCTCTTTTTCTGGTGACCGCCCACTCTACCCAGCCTGACGTCCTTTTCCAGGGGCTGGTCTCAGGTCCAAGACACATCAGATGACGTCTTGCCCACTTGCTGTCCGAGCCACATCCTGGCCAGGTCTTTTCCTGGACAGGTTTGTGCATCGTTTCTCACCATCCGTGGGGCGTCCCATGTTCTCAGCCACATCCCCGTTCAACTTCATCAGATCTCCTGTGGTCTTCCTCCTTCGTTGTTTGCCTTTCCCGTGCACACCGGGCGCCCACTGATAACACAGGGACTTCTGGATGTTGGAGAGAAAGGTCACGGAGTCGATGAGTCCTTCCCAGCACACGGTCTCAAGGGTTCGTACAAGCCGCACGACCTTCCAGGCGCTCGATGGCCTTGCTCACCCGGAAGAGGTGGTGGTTACTCCTGATGGTTATTCCTGAGGCGCCTCTCCAGCCGCAATCTCCTGTAGAAGACAAGTCAGGAAATGCAATGGAGAGTGCAGGCTCTTGGACTTCTGAGAAAGTTCCCTCTTTCAACTCTTTTTTTCATTCCTTGTGGAAAGGATGCAGTTGACTGCTTTCTCCGGAAAGTCTCCACCCCCACCCTCTCTCAATCTCCTTTTGCTGGCCCCTGTAAGGACTCCCTTCTCAGGTGGCTGGCTTTCTGTCGCGTGCACGTGGCATTTAAAATCCAGACGCCCCAACGCTGACAGATTTACTCAGCTATCCCCTCGTTTCCACCCACTCTGAATGTTTGCCTAACCGCCGACACCTTCTGATCCCCGACAGAAAACGCTTCTTTCTTCACAGGCCTGGAACCACGAAGTGCTTCACGTGGGTCAGTAGCCTGGGTCTCTTCATGCTGTTCTTCATTTCAGGCGTCACGTGGCAGCCATGCACACCATCCCGGCGCTGCACCCCCCGTGCTTGGGAGACTTCATGTGAGCGCCGAAAGGCCCAGGTGTAGGAGTCGAGCAGGACGATGGGGTGGAGGGGAGAGAAGGTCGTTGCGTGGAGTGGATTCTGATGCACAGCCACCGTACAGGACCGAGGAGCACTTCCCCAAAGGGGGTTCCAAGGCTGTAGTGCTCACAGGAGCAGGCCACCTCCTCTCTCTCCTGTGGAGCATCCGGTGGGTCAGAACCACCCTCCCAGTATTCTCAGCCAAGCACTTCCACGGCAGCGCCATCGTTGTGACCATTGAAGGGTGGAAGGGAGGAGAGCAGGACGCAGAGGAGAGATTGCAGCCTGGGGCTGCTACAGAGAGTTCTGTTATGCAGAGGACATGAGGACTGGGTGGTGACTGGACATCAGCATGATTGAAACACTAAGAGCAGGTGCTGCCCAGGCCCATGGTGGGGGGTGCAGCTGAGTCCTGTCCACCCCCCAGCAGCCCTGGGTATAATAGGAGGGAGTAATGCCTAGTCTGCTTGCACCCGCCTCCCCACGCTTGCTGTATTTAAGACCGTGGCGGTAGCCATGGCGTTGATCCATCTTGTCTTTTTCACTTACCTTTCACTTCACCAAGCCTGGTGTGCTCCTCTCGGCCCTAGTCCCTTCTGACAACACATCCAAAGTAATGGAGACGAAGTCTTGCCAGCCTCAATTTTAAGAAGCGATCCTGTGGTCTTTCCTCAAAGACAGATTTGTTTGTGCTTCTGGCAGTCCAGGGACCGCGCAGTTCCTTTCACTGTCCCCGCTGCTGTTCAAGTGCATCCGTCTTTCCTTGGACTTTCTGAGTCCCCGTCCGGTGTATGCATCGCGTGGGAGGACGAAATAAAAACAAGCCTTGGGCCAGGCTCCTCTGTCCTCCGAGTGACAGTTTTCCGTTTTAACAACTTAGCACGGAGCCCTGATGGTGTCATGGTTACTTGTTGGGGACTGGGGATGGCGAGGTCTGCAGTTTGAAAGTCTAGACCAGGAGTGTCTAGAGAGCGTTCACCTCTTGGAGAGAGAGTTCCTGTCGCAGAAACCCACAGGGGCAGCTCTGCTCTGCCCTGGGGGGTCGCTGTGACTCAGAATTGACGCCATGGCAGGAGTGTCGCCGCAGCTTTGGTCGACTCAATAGGTCACATGATTCCTCTACTGTGGGTTCCATGGGTGTGGATAATGGCCCATGACTTCCCAGCCATGTGATGCTGCACTAACATTCCATTTTGTGACCTGATGTCACCCTTTCCCATGTTGACCTTACGCAGATTTTCCACATCATGACCTGCTCTTTGGAGGTCATGGGCTGATTGCCTGCCAGGTCAATAAATGAGATGTAGGTGTACACGGGCTATTGAAACCATACAACTTTCGAAGTCGTGCCTGTCCTGAAGAGGTTTTGTTATCAGCCGAGTCTCTTTAAAAGCAGACTTCCCCAACCCCAGGCATGAGGACCCTGGCGGCACCTCCCATTCTGTGCCCACGCCCTTTTGGACTTGACAGAATGCTCTCAAGTACTTGTCTTCTCCTCTTGGACCTCTGCCGGCTGTCGCAGTTACTCTCTGTCGTCTAGGCAACACAGACTGAACCTGAGCTGCGGAAAATGCCTTTGTTCCTCTCAGCCCTCTTTCCAACTTGGCTCTTGCTCGCCTCTGCTCTCCTCAGCTGGCACATTCTAGTGGGCCAGTGGTATCCAATTAGCTGCTTGGGAAATAAAGCAGTGCTGAAGAAGTTGGGCAGTAGAAGACCAACCGTCATTGGCATGGTGAGCCAGCGCCCTGGAGGTGGCCAGGGGACCAAAAAGGCCACCGGCTTGCATCAGGACCACTTGGTTGCCTTGGACCAGAGGGCCAGACCTCGGGCTATTCGATGGACAGAGCTAATGGTTCTCTGGAAATAGGAGCAAAGACAGGCGAATACCTGTTTGTTTTCCAATCACTCTTCCCCATCCACTCTGCCTCTCGACTCCAGTGCATTCATGGTGACCTCTGACTGCCCACCCCCCTGTGCTATCTCAGGAGATAGTAATCAAGCCAGAGGGAAGGAAGCAAGCCGGCAGGTAGGAGAACCTCAAGCTGAATAAAGAACCAATAATAGGTGAGGAATAATAATAGGTGAAGGAATTGGCTAATCTGGTGTCAATTTGCTAATCTGGTGTCAGTTTGGGACTTGAGAGAATTGAGAGTGAAGGGCTGGAGTCTAGTCTGTCAATTGGGGCATAGCCACTGAGGCCTCCATAGATAATTTTGCCCTTCTTGCCTCTGGAAAGAATAAGTGGTGCCCCTGTCTTCCTGTGTTCTGGGGGCTCCTTTCCCCTGATGGAAGCGAATGGAGAGTAGACTCTCTTAGCTTTTCAGACTGTCTGTGTTCTCTAAGATACTGTCGTGATGGGGAAGTGCTGACAAGCCATTCAACGCCAAGGGGACGTGTTGCCCTCATGTTTGTCTGTCTCGGATCCCTTTCCAAGGACTTCCTCTCTTCCCTTTGTCCGTGGAGCTTGGCCAGGGCCTTTGCCATTCACCTGCTTCCTGATCGCCTTGCAACCCTTGCGGACACTCTGGGCTGGTGAATCAAGGACCGGGTGCTTGGTTCGGTTTTACCCAGTGCCTGATATGTTGGGGGGATGTTC
>PVJH01050057.1:0-10017 GCA_004026705.1 Nesogale talazaci | reverse complement strand
CAGTCAGGAGGAGAAAATGATGGGTCTGAGGGTTCCTGGGGGGCATGGGAGAAGCGGGGGAGGGGGCATGGACAGGCTCATGGATGGGGGGGGACAACACGTGGTCTGGAATTGGTGGTGGGGAAGGTGTGGGAGGTAGGGGAGGGTTTAAGCAAGGGTAATGTAACTGAGAGGAAGTTCTGAAACTGCAGTGAAGATGATGATGGAAGGAGGAGAGAAATGGAAGGAAATAGAGGAAAGAACTAAAAGGCAAAGGGCACTTGCAGAGGTCTGAACACAGGCAGGTACATACATAAATATAATTATCCATGATAAGGAGGGAATAAATTTAAGAACATATATGTATAGGCTAAGTACTGGGGTAGCAAGTGGACCTACATGTTCCCTTAAAGCAAGAACACTTTGTTCTATGAATCTGGTATTTCCATGATACTCACTGGCCCAATATGATCACTGAAGTAAAATGGGTACATAAGCAAATGTGGTGAAGAAAGTTGATGGTGCCCAGCTATCAAAGGATATAGTGTCCGGGGTCTTAAAAGCCTGAAGATAAACAAAAAGCCGTCTAGCTGAGAAGTGGCCACGCCCACACAGAAGAATCATACCAGCCAGTGTGGCCACAGGCATTGAAAGGATTCGGTCGCAGGCATCAAACAGAAAAAAACAACAACATATCACTTGTGCACACCTTTCCCAGGTGTTCACTGAGGACATGTGGGAGCATGAACAAGAGTGGTGACGAAAGTCAATGGTGCGCAGCTATCAAAAGACAGAGCATCTGGATTCTTAAAGCCTTGAGTGTAAACAAGCAGCCATCTAGCTCAGGAGCAACAAAGTCTACCATAAAAGAAGCACACCAGCCTGTGCAACCATGAGGTGTTGAAAGAATAGGGTGCAAGACATCAAAGAACAAAAATCAAAATATGTGCCCACCCTCCCGATATGATCGCTGAAGACCAATGGGTAGAGAGTGGAGGAAATGGATGGTGCTACCAAAGGATAAAGTGTCTGGGGTCTTAAAGGCTTCAAGACAAATGAGTGGCCGTTTAGCACAGAAACTTCAAAGCCCACATGGAAGAACCACACCAGCCTGTGTGATCAAGAGGGGTTGAAAGGAGCAGGTATCAAGCACCAAAGAACAAGAATCACATCATTACGAATGGGGGGGGGCAGGGGGGGACTCAAGGCCCACTGGTGACTCCCCTTATAGGGGAGTCATGGGGAGGAGACAGGCCAGTCAAGGTGCAGCCAGGCAGCGATGAAGCACACAACTTTCCTCCAGTTTCTGAAGGCTTCCTCCTCCCAACCATCATGGTCCCAATGCTACCTTACAAATCCACCTGGACTGGAGAAGGTACATTGGTAGTGATGGGAGCTGAAGATATGGGAAACCAGGACCGATGAGCCCCTCAGGGCCAGTGGTGAGATTGGAGTTGCTGGATGGGTGGAGAGAAGGTGGGGTAGAGAGAGGGAGCCAACTACAGGGATATACGCATACCCACCTGTCTGGAGGACAGACATCCGAAGAGTGGGCAGGAGAGGGAAGGGGGATATGACAGAACAATAATAATTTGTAAAGTATTGAGGGTTGGTGGGGGAGGAGGGTCAGGGACAGAGGGGTAGGGATGGGAAGCTGATATCAAAGGCTCAAGTGGAAAAGCAGTTATTTAGAAAATGATAACAGCAGCAGACATGTGAGGTACCTGGCACCATATATGTATTTATGTATTGTGAAAAATGATGTATGTGCCCCCAATAAAATGATTTTAATAAAAGAATATTTAGAGAAAAAGAGGTGAAGAGAAAATGTCAAAAGGCAACCCCAGAATATAATGAAATGAATATAAATATAATGAAATATGCAAAGACATGGAGATGACACACTAAAAAGGGAAGAATATGCTCAGCATATATTAAGCCAAAATAATTGAAGAAAAAAATTCAAGCTTCAAACTGAAATATTGAAGGTGTGTGTGGGAAAAATAGTGAATGATGCAGGAAATCTGAAAAAAGATGAGGGGGATACAAGGTCATTGTACTGAAAAGAAGTGATCAGTGTTCAACCATTTCAGAGACAGCAACTGATCAAGAACTGGTGGCACTGAAGGGAGAAGTCTAAGCTGCACTGAAGTGATTAGCAAAAACTATGACTCCAGAATTTGGTGGAATACCAATTAAAATGCTTCAGCCAGCTGCTTAAACACTGGTGCACTCATTCTTCTATACCTAGACGTTTGTCAAACAACTACTGGCCAACCCACTAGAGGAGGTTCAAATTGTGTGGGTGAGGGAAGGGAGACTATTTTACATGTTATCAGGAGAGACCAGTCATTGGAGAAGGACATTGTGTTAGTCTGGGTTGGCTAGAAAAACAAATTCATAGGCACTCATATGTGTATAAGAAAGAACTTTATATAAAGAGTAATTGTATATTGAGAAAACATCCCACCCAGGCCAGTCCAGATCAAGTCCATAAGCCCAATATTAACCTATATGTCAATATCAGTCTATAAATTCCTCTTCAGACTCACACAGCACATAAAATGATGCCAAATGCACAAAGACCACAGGGGCGTGTGATACTGGCACAAAGTCTTATGTATCCAGTGACAGCGGAAGCATCTCAGAGCTGGCCTCGGTCTCCATATGGCTCCTCCAACTCCAGGGTGCCGCGTCCATCAGAGCACTTCCACGTGGCTGTTCAACAGGAATGTCTCGCAGGGAGAGTGGGTGTCCCTGGAACATTCAGGACAAGACCATGCCTGCACCAAGACCTCATTCGCTCTGACCTGACTGACAGGTTAGACTCCACTCCTTCCCTCAGGTTGACAGTAGATTATGTAACTGCCACAGGCATCCTGCTTGGTAAAGGGGAGTGGGTCACAAGCAAGAGAAAGGTCCACAGTGAGAGGGATTCCTGTACTGGCTGCAGCAAGGGGCTTAGGTGTGAGATCGGAGCAGAACCTTTTGTTGTATATTGGGTCACTAGGAGTAAGAACTAACTTAACAGCACCTAACACTACTAATAACATTTGCACATACATTCCTAAAGTTATTTGTTCGCTTTTCTCTGATCTTCTTAATTTCTTGTGAGACTTGAATATTACATTTTTAAATTGAACATAACGTTGCTTGGAGTTATCAACGTTCATATTTGGAATTCTAGAAACTTTATTTTGATTTTAACTTTTGTTTCATGGTACAGATGACTATACCATACTTTATGTATGCATTCTGATGATGAGAATTTGTATAAGCAATGTAACCATGAACTGGTCGAACTCATTCCTTGGGCACATGTAAAAGTTCCCCAGCAAGTGGGTAAAGGGAGACATCAGATAGTGTAGGATGTGACAAAATAAGAATAATTTATAAATTATCAAGGGGTTATGAGGGGAGGAGTGGGAAGGGAGGGGAAAATGGGGGGCTGATACTAGGGGCTGAAGTAGAAAGAAAATGTTTTGCGAATGATGGTGGCAATGGATGTACACGTGTACTTTGCATACGATGGATGGCCATGTGGATTGTGATACGAGTTGTGTGAGCCCCCAGTAAAAGGGTTTTGAAAATCTCCCCAGATAATGGTTGCGATATGAAAATAATGGTCATACCCTCTGATCTTCCCAGCCCTGTCCCACTTTACATTTGTTGGCCCTGAGCGCTAATTAATTGTCACCTTTACCAGAGGTTGTGCATACCTTTGACCTTTACAATTGTGATTTCTTAAGTGGCTGTATCTGCAGAGTAAGTATAGTTTATATATAAGATTATTAGCTGAGCCCCAGGGGCATAGCGGTTGTGTGCGGGACTGCGGCCCACAGGGTTGCCAGTTCAAAACCAGCCGCAGCTCTCCAGGAGCAAGGCTGGGCCTCCCATTCCCACTAGGGAGTAGTGATGCCCACAAAAAGCTATTATTTTTCTACCCTATGTATCTATACCAGAGGCATTAGGAAAAAATTGTAATCGGTGATTGCAAAATTTTACATAAGCGTGTTACTAGCTTACAAGCTGGACTGCGATCCTCAAGGTCTGTTATTTGAAACCACCAGCCACCCCACTGGGAGGAAGCAGAAGCTCTCTCTCCCCACCCCCCCCCCCCCCCCCCCCCCCCCCCCCCCCCCCCCCCCCCCCCCCCCCCCCCCCCCAGAGTGACCGTCTCCGAAACCCACAGGGGCAGTCCTACTCTGTCCTAGATGGTCGTCTTGAGTCAGAAGGGACCGGGAGGCAGTGAATTTGGGGCACGGGGATGGGTGTTGGTGTTACTTACCATTATTGTATCGAGACCTAATAGAGAATAATGTAAAGAATTTTTTTTTGTTTTTTATTCTGACTCTAAAGTTCTTTTATTAGTAGAATGTTTAATCTGTAAAATTCTAAGAGCTAGTGACTGTGTGACACTCACCGGGGGAACCAGCCGGGGATTGGCCTGGGGAAAGGGTCTGACGGAGAGGTTCGGCGCTGCTGGATCACGGGACGATCATCATAGAGATGAGTGGGAACAGATCTTCGGGGTTCTGGGGCCTGGGGGGCTTTTGGCTTGCCACCGTGAGGCCGGGCGGGGGATTGACCCACCCTTGTCTGTCACTGTCTCTGCCGGGGTTTGGCATGGCGCGAGGTGCTGTCTCGTCAGAGCTGCAGCTTGGTCGGAGCCAGGGCTTGGTCAGAACGGTGGCTTGGGTGGATCCATGGTTAATCTGGAGATGCGGCATCGTCAGACCGCGGCTTGGTCGGACCGTGGCCTGGTCGTATCTGTAGCCTGGTCAGAACCGCGGTTTAATTGGATCTGCGACTTGGTCGGATCCGCGACCTGGTTGGCCCGTGGTCTGGTCAGAGCCGTGGCTGAGCCAGAACCGTGGCTTGGTCAGAACCGTGGCTCTGATGGAGCCGCGGCTTGTCTCCAGTGCAGAGTGAAGATTGAGCCCTGGTAGCCGGAGTTCCTCATTCGCTGTTCTCTATCCCCCCATTATTTCTGCAAATCGGGTCTCTTAAAGTTAACTCCAGGTCTTTTCCAGTTTGACTCACAGACCATACAACCCCCCCCACCCCCCCAACTCCACCCTCACCCCCTCGGCCTTAGCCTAAGGCAACTTCCTCTGCTACACCCAGCTGGGAGAGCCCCACCCTGTGCCTCTCAGAGTAGCCCAAGAGAGGAGAAGCTGGTTCCACCCAATTTCCTACAGGGGAATTCCAGCCAGTGTGTTTGGGAGAGCTCTTTCATGTCTTCAAGGGGTCCATCTGAGGCATCCTCCTGCTGCCAGCCCTGTGCTTCACACAGCTCAGGGCAGGTCCAACACCGCTGGCCTTAATTCCAAGCTGCTGCAGAAACCACAGCCCAGCCTCTGGCGTGATCTGCCTGATCTGGTGGTTCTGCCCAATACTGTCGGTGTTCTACTCAGGAGTGGGGAGCCCACCAGCATTCCGTGATGCCCCCCTTGCAGTGGGCACCTCCAGCAGTGCCTCAGGCTGCTGTGGGCTGCACCATCCCAGCGCTTGGTGAGACTGTGCAGTGCAGCACCCTCCTTGTGGGTGCAGGGTCCTTGTGTGACCCTGGGAAAACAGTCCAACTTGGCCTCCAGATAACGGGACACCAGTTCACTAGGGAAAGAGTGAAGTCATAAGAGGATAAAGAGTTAGGATAAGTCAATAGCAAAATTAGACACAGGAAGTTCGAAGACACATTCCTTTAAGTCTCCCAAAGGGAGCCAGTGCTCTTCGAGACCCTAGAAAATGGCACCTGGTACTTCGAAAACAATGCAACACAAACAGCAATCAGGCCCAATAACCTCAGCGAAAAAACAGGACAAACAAAAGGCAATGGCAGAAGATGCCCTAAGCCTGATGGCATGTATAGAAGAAGCAGACATTGATATGCCGCAGAAGGAAATTTTCAGAATGATGCTTGGAGTCATACATGACACGAGGGAAACAATACAGAAAAAGGATGAACTGAGAGATGAGATAAAGTCCATACACCAAAGGGAAATACAAGAGCTTAGGGACAAGATAACAGAAAACAACAACAGACTCATGGACTTCGTGAATCGACTGGAGGAAGCTGAAAACTGCATCGGTGACCTAGAGGATGGCCAAGTAGAGTTTAACATACATGAACAAGAATCTAATAAGATTATGAGAGAAACTGAAGAAAATGTAAGACCTATGTCTGATGCTATAAGAAGAAATAACATCAGAATTATTGGCCTGCTGGAAGAAGACACAACAAAGAAGTCATCTGCAACAATCATTAGAGAATACCTGGAGGAAAACTTCCCTAGCTTAATGAATGATAGCCAGGTAACCATTCAAGAGGCTGAAAGAACACCAGCTAGACTGAATCCCAGGAAGAAGTTACCAAGATACATACTAGATAAACTATCCAGATTTGAGGAAAAGGAGAAAATCATGAGAGCAGCTAAGGGGAAAAATGCAATCAAATATAAAGGTTCCCAAATAAGAATATGCTCAGACCTATCAGTGGACACTATGAAGAAGAGGAGAGAGTAGAGTAATATATTCCAAAAATTGAAGAAAATTAATGCAAACCCAAGAATACTCTACCCAGCAAATTTAACTATCAAGCTAGATGGAGAAGTAAGAGTTTTTCCAGACAAGGAAAAACTCAAAGAATATGTTAGAAGAAACCCAGCCTTACAAAATATCCTTGCTGGCACAGTATGGTCAGAAGAACAGAACACATAAAGTATAGGAGAACATCAGATAAAAACAACCTCACCCAGAGGGCAGCAAAGAGAAAACAGCCCTGAAAATAGGAATGGCATAATGATGGAAAGAAACCCAAAAGGATTACCACCCCCCCACACACACACACACATCCACAAGACACTGAAAAGAAAGGGAGGTAGGGAAACTCTCAACACAAAGGTAGAAGATGACATCACACATTCCACAGTTAGAGGTAATAACCCTAAATATCAATGGACTGAACTTGGCAATCAAAAGACTGTGGCTAGCAGACTGGCTTAGAAAACACAACTCATCAATATGCTGCCTACAGGAGACACATCTCAAGACTACAGACAAAAATAGGCTGAGAATCAAACGCTGGAGAAAGGCATACTAAGCAAACAACAATTCAAAAAAAGCAGGGGTAGCAATTCTAATCTCGGATAAAATTTAAGTGCAAACCATTAAAAGAGATAAGGAGGGTTACTATATAGTGTTCAAGGAAAAGATAGAAATGAATCAATAAGTATTGTAAACATATATTCCTCTAATGAGAGACCTGCTGAATATGTAAACCAAACACTCCTAAAGATGAAAAAAGAAATCACAGCTTCAACAATCATAGTGGGTGACTTCAATACACCACTCTCTGAGAACGACAGATCACAGGGGAAGAGGCTCAACAAGAAGGCTAGAAATCTAAACACTATAATTAGACAACTTGATTTGGTAGATATCTACAGAATTTTCCACCCAAATAAAAAAACAGTTCACATTCTTTTCATCTCCACATGGAACATATTCAAAGATAGACCACATACTGGGACATAAGGCGAAGCTACATAAATATAAGCACATTGATATACAGAACTCTCTCTCAGATCACTTTGCCATAAGGTTGGAAATCAACAAAAGGAAGATGAAGAGAACTAGAGAAAATAAATGGAAAATGACTAATTCTCTACTGCAAGAGGAGAGCATATTGGCCCAGATCAGAGATGAAATTAAAAATTTTCTAGAAGCCAATGAGAATGAAAGCACGACCTACCAAAACTTATGGGACACAGCAAAGGCAGTCTTAAGAGGAAGTTTCATGGCAATACAGGCACACTTAAAAAAGGACGAGCATCTCATAACTGATATGTTGGCACAGAACTTACAATGACTAGAGCAGAGTCAGCAGGATAATTCCACTAATAGCAAAAGAGAAGAAATAATAAAACTCAAGGCTGAGATTCAGGAGAGGGAAAATAAAAAAAATGGAAAAAATTAATGCGGCTAAAAGTTGGTTCTTTGAAAGGATTAACAAAATTAACAAATTGCTGACAGACTTAACCAAAAAAAGAAGGGGAAAAATTTCAATAGCAAGAATGAGGGATAAAACAGGGGACATCACAACTGACCTAATGAAATTAAAAGAATAATTACACAGTACTACAAAGAACTGTACTCCAATGAATACAACAACTTGGAAGAAATGGACAAATTCTTGGAAAAACAGTCTCTTCCTAGACTATCCTCATTGGACATCAAGAATCTCAACAGGCCCATAACAAGAGAAGAAATAGACAAGGTTTTCCAGGGATTACCAACAAAAAAGTCACCTGGATCAGATGGTTTTACAGGAGAATTTTACCAAGCATTCAGTGAAGAACTGACACCAATCCGACACAAACTTTTTCAAAATATAGAAAAAGATCACAAACTCCCGAACTCTTTCTATGAAGCTAGTATAATACTCATACTGAAACCAGGCAAAGATTCCACAAGAATTGAGAACTACAGATCAATATCCCTAATGAACATTGATGCAAAAATCATTAATAAAATACTGGCCAATAGATTACAAAAGTATATAAAACAAATAATCCACCATGATCAAGTGGGGTTCATACCAGGGATACAGGGATGGTTCAACATACGAAAGACCATTGGTTTCATTCACCATATTGACACGAAAAAATATAAGAATCACCTGATTATATCCATAGATGCTGAAAAAACATTCGACAATATCCAACACCAATTCCTGTTTAAGACATTCAAGAAGATAGGGATAGAAGGAAAATTCCTCAAGACAATACAAACTATATATGAAAAGCCAACAGCCAATGTGATAGTCAACAGAGAAAAAACAAACACAATCCCACTGAAAAATGGGACCAGACAAGGTTGTCCCTTGTCCCCACTTTTATTCAATTTCGTGCTGGAGGTGTTAGCTAACAGCATAAGGCAAAGAAAAGACATGGAAGGTAAACACCTGGGGAAGGAAGAGGTGAAATTATCATTATTTGCAGATGATATGATTATTATATGGAAAACCCCAAAAGCTCCACAGGGGATTACTGGAAACAATAGAGGAGTATGGCAGAGTGGCAGGATACAAGATCACCAATCAGAAATCTATTGGTCTGCTGTAGACATCACATAAGACCATGGAAGAGGAGATTAAAAAAAAGAGGTACCCTTCACAGTAGCCACACAAATTGAAATATCTAGGGATATACCTGACTAAAAGAACAAAAGATCTATATGATGGAAACTACAAAACACTATTACAAGAAACCAAGAGCGACTTCAACAAATGGAAGAATATCCTATGCTTATGGATTGGAAGACTCAATATAGTAAAGATGTCAGTTCTACCCAAGGTTCTCTATAAATTTAATATTTCCAATACAATTACCCTCATCTTTCTTCAAAGAAATGGAAAAAATGATTACCAACTTCATATGGAAAGGGAAGAAGTCTAGAATTAGCTGATATCTCCTTAAGAAGAAGGACACCATGGGTGGGCTTGCTTTACCTGACTTTAGCACATACTGTACAGCCACGGTGGTCAAAACAGGTTGGTGTTGGCATAATGGTAGATACTCAGACCAATGGAAAAGAATTGAAAACCCAGCAATAAAAACACCAGCATACAGACAACTCATCTTTGATAAGGGTCCAAAAAATATCAAATGCAAAGCAGATGCCCTTTTCAACAAGTGGTGCTGGAAAAAATGGATATTTACTTGTAGAAAAATGAAGCAAGACCCTTACCTCACTCCATGCACTAGACTAAACTCAAGGTGGATCACAGACCTTGAAGTAAAACCTCAACTATTAGGGCTATCAATGAGAGAATTAGGACCAACCCGAGAACATTGACACAGGGATTACATAGACTATCAGAAATAGGGGAGGACACAAACACAGAGGAGACACAAATAGACAGGTGGAATATACTGAAAATTAAACACCTATGTGCATCCAAAGAATTCGCCAAAAGAGTAATAAGAGAACCCACAGACTGGGAAAACATCTTTAGCAATGACAAGTCAGATAAAG